>VNJU01003506.1:0-232293 GCA_008042675.1 Drosophila seguyi | reverse complement strand
GGGGTTTTTAGGGTCGCTTTAGGGGGGTTTTGGGGGTATTCTGGACGTTCTAGGGGCTCTATTGGGCTCCAGGGGCGTCCAGGGGGGTTTTGGGCGGTTTTTGGGGGTTTTGGGGGTTTTGGGGGTATTCTGGACGTTCTAGGGGCTCTAGGAGGCTCTAGGGGCATCAGGGAGCATTTTGGGCGGTTTTCGGTGGTTTCTAAGGGGGTTTTAGGATGGCTTTGGGGGGGTTTCGGGGGTATTCTTGGCGTGCTAGGGGCTCTAGGAGGCTCTGCAGGCTTCTAGGTGGAAATTAAGATGCCTTAAGATGGTGAAAAGTAGAATGCCTTTTTGTCCCAATCTTGCAACATAGCTAAATGCGCATCACTGGTGAAAAGTAGGATGCCTTTTTGTCCCAATATTGCAACATAGCTAAATGCGCAAACTTGTGAACAATTTTTTAGACCATCTATGGCGCGAAATGATCGTTATATAAGTAAAGGAGACATTTGCGACCATATATATTCTTGATCAGCATCATCAGCCGAATCGATCTAGCAATGTGCGGACAGGAAAATTTTTTTTTCATTTTTCAAAAAAAAAAATTAAGGGTCCTTAAGTCCTTGAAAAATTCAATTTATTTATAAGATTCTTTGCTGCCGCATTTAATTTTAAAATATTTACCTCTTGCCTGAATTATATTCTTCTTTTCGATATTAAACCTGTTATCGCAGTGAGTATATCGCAGTCGCAATATCGGTTGTCCATCTGTCCATTTGGCTTTTGTTGGGCTTTTGTCTCTGTGGTCCCGGACACGAAGAACTTTTGTTTATCTGCCCGACACCGTCACTAAGCTCTCTGTACCCGTCCCCCCTGGCGTGGCTTTAAAACAAATGGCAGGACCTGACAGGACCCACCCGCACAGCCCACCACTCCTGATGCCACTGTGGGCCAGTGGGCCAAGTCCGCTTTAACCACTTGGCCCTGTGGGAGCATCTCTTTGGCTCTCTATCGCTTCCCTTTTGTCTCGCTGCGTTTTTTTCCGATTTCCGCTTTGCGTTTGGCTTTGCTGAGGGGGGTGGGACAGGGGGAAGCTGTAGAATCTCGTCCTTGGAGTCCCTGGCACCACGGGGAATACCCCTTTTAGAGGTGGGAGGCGGCAGGCAGGTGTTTGTGTGTTTGCCACAGAGAGAAATTATGTAATTCTTTGAATTCTGATTGATTTGATCGAGTTATTATTGAGGATCCTTCAAGGATCCATATAGTTCTGAGCTCTAAGAGCCAAGGTTCACCTTCTCTTTGGGTAATTTTTTTTTAATCTAAAAGCTTTTTAATTCGTTTCCATTTTTCTGCTTTTGTCTCTCCGAAATGTAAATTCTTTTCTGTGTTTTCTATTCGCTGCTTAGTTTTTTTTTGTTATTTTTTTGAGGACCCTTTCCTTCCACTTTATTCGCTTTCTTCGCCTTTCTTTGTCTCGCTGTGCTTTCCCTTGCTTCCTCTGTTGGTTTTCCTGCATTTCTTTTTCAATTTCTCCGTGTGGCTTGCGGTTTCCTGCTGCCGCCGCTGATTCCGGACTCCGGACTGGCCCCTGGGATACTTTCTCGCCTTTTGTGTTGGATCCTCTGGTTCCTGGCTCCTCGTTGCCATTGCCTATGCATAATTCTTTTATCTCAACCAGGCGCCTTCGCTGCTCCTGCTCCTGCTCCTGCTCCTGCTCCTGCTCCCATATCCGGCTAGAGCCTGGCATGTCCTTGCCGCTGTACATTCGCCGCTATTGATGCCTTGTTTACATTGTGCCGCCGCTCTCGCAACTCCCAGGCCATTTGTCTATAATTGACTAATCGACAGGCGGCTGTGGCAGCGGCCCAACGAGGAATCCGCAGTATCTGCAGGACTTCCGACGAGTGAAGGGAGGGGGAAGTGTGTGAAATGGTAAATGGCCAAAAGCAGAGTGGTTGCAACGGAAAAGGAACTGTGTCACTGGCACTGCAGGCAGCGACAGCTGAAGCCACAAAGGATGTGGCGGGGACCAGACTTTAAATTCAAGAAAATGAAATGGTTAACTGGGTTAAGGGGTTAATTTTTGTAGATATATGTAAAGTATATCATTACCACATTCCAAGGACTTTAGTCCTCGGGCAGCTTAAACCCTCTTGCCAGTGGCCTTTTAATCACGGCTTAAAGCTGCCACACGTCCGGCATTTTGCGGCAGCTTAGCCGCTGGCCAAGAGAGCTGCCAAAAGTCGAGGGCAAGGCGAAGGGAGGCAGAGGGAGGAGGAAAGGAAGCCGGAAGCTAGAAGCCTTGAAGCTTTATCCCCACCCTCGGCAGCAGAAAGCGAATTGAATTAGCGCCAAATTCCGTTCTCAATTAAGCGTATAATTTCCATTGTGCGGCTGTCTCGGCCATTTCGGATATGACCACTTGGCGCAAATATTGGCCAGGTTAGTAGTGTGTGCGTGTGTGGGCTTTCACATAGGTTTTAGGCGGGTTCGAGTGGGTTTGTGAGTCGCAGTTTGAACGGGGTATGAGTTCCTCTCGCTGTGCGGTTAATTAGATTGCGAGCAATAATATTGCATGAGCCCGGCAATTGGGCAACTTTGCTTCCACACTGGCCACAGGAGCAGGTCGCTACGCAGGTCAGGTGCGAGGCGGTGGATGCTGCAGGTAGCACTGCACACACACGTACACACACGAATGAGGAACGGAAGCACTGGCACGCCAAACACTCATATGCTGTGTACACTTACATGTAATTAGCATTTCCTGTTTGGTTTGCCAATCTTGCACGCACACACACGCACGCCCAGCTGAGGGGTCAAAGGTGAGGCCGAGAGGGAGAGAGAGAGAGACGGACATAATTAGGCTGGCCAAAAATCAAACGCCATCTGCATTCAAATTCAAATTGAGATTGCCGTGCAGATTCGGTGGCATAGGAGTTGGCCATCACACTGAAAGAGAAAATGTTTTGGGGGGAAAATGGGGGAAATCTTTGGGGGTGAAAATCAAAAATGAACAAAAAGGACCAAAAAGGATTATTTTCTTTAAGGATTTAAGCTAAAAAATTTAAAATGCTATTTATAAATAATATTTAAAATAGAATAAAAGATTTTCAAAGCTTAGTTTAGGGTTCAATTTAAAGTCATTTTGTATTTTAAACAATTTATGTAAAAGAAATAATAGAAAATTGCTAATAGTTTATATTTATGGTATATTTTTTCTATAATTATAAAATTATATATTAAATAGAACACCTTCAGTGCTTAGAGTTGTGAGTTCAAAGGTTTTTGGGACTTTCAGAAATTTTCAGAGCTCCAAAACCAATAAAAAAAATATTTAAAATTAGAAAACGAATTGTGTAGCTTAGTTTAGGGTTTAATTTATACGCATTTTGTATTTTAAACAATTTCTGTAAAAGAAATGCTAGAAAATTGGTAATAATTTCTATTTATTTTTTATTTTTTTGTATAAATAAAAAGTATACTTCAAATACAACATCTGCAGTGCTTAGAGTGGTGAGTTTAAAGGTCTTGGGGCTTCCAGAAATTTCCAAAACCTCAAAACCCACTCCCAAACTCCTTCCAAAAATTGTCAGACAGTCACCTGTCCTGTAATTGCGGATTTAAATTTTTTAAGCCGCTCTCTTTATTCGCAGATTTATGCGCATGCATTATGAATGCATATTGCATATTCTACGGAGTGGCTCTGGGACTAGGGGATTTTTAATTAGTTTGCCGCATTTGCATTCGCATATTTTTATATGCAGCAACAGTTCTACCTATATATATACTGGTATATATCAGGTATATACTAGTATATTGTGTATATAAAGAATATATATAATATATACATACCTCATTTCGTGGCAAAAGGAAGCTGTGAATTTTCAATCACAAGTCGGTGCCTGGCATAACCATCAGCACTGCCATCATCATCATCATCATCATCATCAGGAGCAGCAGCAGGAGCTGCGTAGTCGTCGTCGTCATTATCCTCTGGTTTCCTGTGGCAAGTCCATAAACTGCTCTTACCCAATTTTCTACCCCAAAACTTTCCCCTTTTTCCGCCTCGTGTGTGCCATATAAATAAACATAATCGTGAAACAAGGCCAAGGATGCGGAGGATGCGAAGGAGGCTGGCAGGCAGGCAACTCTCTCTTAAATGCTGCGGAATTTTAATAGTTCACGTAAATGGTTTTTGTGGCGTTGGTAATGTTTATTAACCAACTTAGACGCCAAGGAACTTCGTGGCGGCTCCTCTCCTGGTCGTCCTGCTTCTGGTCCTCCAGTGGAGCGTGTTTAATGCTCACTTAAGTTGCGTTTATACAAATTTTGCCGCCCCTCAAGAAGAACGCTGTTGCTGTTGCTTCGGCTTTTGCTACTTGCCTCGTCGTTGCCTCGTCCTTGCCTTGCCTTGCCTTTTGTCTTTGGTCCTGTCCGGTGGCTGAGTCTTCGGGGCAGAAAGTTTTGTGTGCAGTGGCTTAAGGTATCCTCCTGGCTTCCTGCTAGTCCTGCCAGTCCCCTCTCTCTCGCTCCTCAGTAAAGTGGATTCATTTGTGCCTGGCTCTAAATGCTTTGTTGTTTACATTCCTGAAAGTTTTGTGTCTCACGTCCTGGGCACGCAGCCATTGAGCTGGAAGAGTGTTCCTCTTTAAAGAGTACCCATATCCCTCTTGAAATTCTGAGGTGTATTTTTTTTTTTTTTTTGTAAATTTTATTCTTCAATCACTTTGTTCTCATATCAATTGTGTGTGTGTGTGTGTGTGTGGTGTGTGTTTTTTTCTTTTATTAGCTACGCAAAAAAAAAATGTGGTGTGTGTGTACGAGGACAGAAAATTGGGGGAGTCCTTACATGGCTAGCAACTAACATTAATACATACGAGTGTGTGTGTGTGGCATGCATCCTATAACTGTATATATCTGCATCTGTATCGGTTTCGTACATAGAATAGTTTCGTTTCTTTTTTTTTTAGTGGCTTCTCTTAGAACTGTACATCTGCAATTTGACTAAGCTGCTAGGGGAAAGTGATTACAAAATCAAATAGTGTGTCTTTATGTGTATGTACAAGTTAAAATCATATGGTTATATATTTTAGATATATATATAGTATGCTGTTTATGGTGTATATAGTTTGTGTCGTGTGTGTGTTGTGTGTGGTTCATAAAAACTTAAAACTTGGGCTTCTCCTCGCGCTCTTAACTCGCATCTCTGCTGCCACTTTAGTTTATCCGATCTTAATCGGTCCTAATCCGCATATATATAGTTTACTTTTTGCCTTTAACAATTTTTCTATTTACAGTTTACAACTGAAACTTGTTCAATTTGTGTTTCTTTTTTTTTTTTTGCTTAGCATTTAGTGATATTTTCTCTCTTTTTTTATGTTTTTTGCTTTGCTTCTTTGCTTGGCTTTCCCTCTCTCTCTCTTTCTCTCTTTTGCCTATACAACAACAATAATATCGATTTAATCCGAATGTGAAAACAAATGATTAGCTGGCAACTACCTCGATTTATAATTCTTAATAAACATCATCAGTCTTGAACTTAGTTTAGGTTTCATTATGATTTTCCATAGCCATCGCACAATGTCTCATCTTTTGTGAACTTGGCCTGCATTTTTTGTGTGGTTTGTTTTTTCTTCTTCATTTTTTTAAAAAGTTGTGACTTTTATGTCTTTTTGTTGTTTTGTTTTGTGAATGGAAATACATAATGGTTAGGTTAGGAATTGGGATTGGGGTTTAAGGATAGAGTAAGTGGAATTCCGGGGTTTTTAGGTAACTCTCTACCATCCAGGTTCGAAGGCACAATTTCAAAAGTGTTCTCTCCCAACTCTTCGCGACTAACTAACTCCGAATCTACGGTCTACACTAGCCATATATATATATACCCCTAAGGAGCAGCTCTGTTTCCACGTCCAAATTCAGTTTCATTTAAGATTTTCGTAGTTAAAAAATATAAAAAAATACTTCAAAGAGTTGAACAAAACTTGTGACAAATATTAAAAGAACTTAAAAAGGTAAAAGAATAAAAGGGTTTCTTTATGGACGCGGAAAAGACTGTCGCTGGGTATACACACGGATGTTGGATGGGAACTGCAACTGGACATAACATACTAACTAAACTCGGAGACGAACTCTGAGGGATCTCCTCCCTTACTCAGACACACACAACTCACGGGGGCGGAGGATGCACTCATCCAGCTCAGACGAAGAACTCCTCGTTGCCGAGACTACTGCCGGATGCTTCCACCAGTTGCCAGGGCCAAGACCAACCGCCACCGCCTCCGCCCCCGAGGAGTGTGAATCACCGTTCCGTCGAGTGTGTGGTGGCGCCACCGGCTCCCAAGCCACTGCTGCTGCCCCCCGAACCCGAGGCCGAGTTCAGACCTTGGCGGCGAAAGAAACCGAGCGTGTCCAGGGCCTTGATGGTGCGCCGTATCAGCTCGTCCTTGTATTTCCAAATGGTCTTGTCCTCCACCGAATGCTCGCGATACTCCTCGCAGCTCTTCTTCAGCGTCTTGACGCAGTCGGCGCGATAGTGCTGCAGCTGGGCATCCTGCGTGTCCACCGGATACGACTTGCAGACGCCGCCCAGGCAGCTCAGCGGGAAGTGATTGTGCAGGGTGAGGACGCGCTCGGGATCGTGGAAGCACTTGACATACTGATTCGGCTTCGTGTAGTTCTTGGCGCGATGCACATGCTGCAGCATGTGCATGTACTTCGGGATGTCCTTGTGCCAGCCATGCTCGTGCTGCTGATCGTCCAGGAAGTACACGTTCCGGAAGTTGTAGCTGTGAAAGCCGTCCGGCTTGATCTTGCGCGACTCGGGACGCACCTTGTCCATCAGCTCGGACCAGAGAACGGAGCCGCCCTTGGGCATGATCACCTCGTCGATGTCCAGCAGGGCGATGTAGTCGTACAGATAGAGATTCTTGTACAGGCAATCGTTGTAGGGTATCACCTCGTTCTGTCGCTTGTGATTCGTCTTCTTGGTGAGATACAAATGCTGGAAGCCGGGCACATTCGGCTGGCCACCGGGCAGGGTCAGAGGGATCACCTGGACCTTGCCCTCTTGCTCGTAGTGATTCAGGACCTTGGTGATGTTGGGATGGACCTTTGGGATAGTAGGTGTAAAGTATGTGTAATTAAACCAAATTCCCAGATTATGATAGATATATGTATATCGAGCAATACCCACCTGCAGATTGTAAAAGTATATCTTATCCGCTCCCAGAATATTCAGCATTTCGATCCACTCAATCAGGCGCACGCTCAAATCATCGTACAGAAAGTCCAGACCCTTGACGCATACGGCGAAACCCTTCTTCTGGTCATCCGGCGGACGATTGTAAATCACCCGCAAATTATTCGTGGCCGTGTCGCACTCCTTCTCCACCATGGACACCGAGCTGGGCACTACGCCGTGAAAGGGTTTCGGTATCTGGCAGGCAATCAAATACGGCTGATAGATGCCCTGCTTGTAGTTGCCCCACTTGTTGTACCAAATGTACTTGTACTCGAACGTCTTCACGATGAACGGCTCCTTCTGGCCGTCGAACCAGAACTGGCAGTAGGTCTTCACCTTGGGTTCGATGCGATCGATCATGCCCAGGATGCGGACAGTGGGACCCAAAAGTGAGGTGCGACGAATGTCGTAGTAGGCGCCAAATAGCTGGAACGTACCATTCGAGGTGCGCAGCGTTTGCCAGTAAATGTTGTTGAACTCCAGCTCAAAAATCGACGGGTACTTGGCGCACGTTGAGGACTTTTGTTGCAAAAAGTTCTTGTTCTTGCTCCAGTAGGCAATCGGCAGCGAGGGTATGCGGGATTCCACATCGCGAACTAGCTGGTCATCGTCCATGGCTAAATATATAGGTAGTAGGAGTTGTTAGTATATATATATCATAGTTTCTTGTGGACTCTGCACCTGTTCGATTATCCACTAGAATCTCGCTGGGATCAAAGTGATCTGTGGTGGTGGACGTTGTCTCCGCGTAGCGCATATCCTTTTGCAGCAAAATGCGTCCATTGAGCGGCACCTGCTGATACTCCTGCGGCACTAGATTCGTGCCATGCATCTTGAACAGGCCAATGATGACAAAGGACCACACGCATAGCGAGAACAGGATCTTCAGGATCACCTTGGAGTGGGCCATGGCTGCTCTCTGTGGGGGTTTCCTTTTGTCTTGGGTTTTCCTTCGCTCGATTTAGCTGCTGAAATGTTTGGAAAGCGGGAAATCTAAATGAAAAATGTGGCCTCATTAAGGCTGGCTGTCTCTTCCCTAATCGGGTCTCGTTATTCATTTTCAAATATGACGGTCAGGAGCGGTCAGGCTATTTCCGTTTCCTCCTAAGCTGCCTCTCAGCTCTCTCCTCCTTCAAATTGTAATATTTTTTAGCTTGGGGCCAGAAATCAACACTCTGCTTGGGATAATGGCAGGTCCTTTGGCGTAATGGAAAACAATCTAAAAGTGACACAGTGGTTCCAGGAGGGTTTAAAAAAGAGCTTTCAGTTATTTATACTTGAATTTCTGTTTAAGAAATTTAACTAATAAACTGAGCTCTTCTTGAAACCCTTTTTTTATAATTATATTCCCAGTGTACTGTCATGAACCACTGTGTTCTCCCTTCTCTACAGGACTCTGGTCAAGCCTGATATCCTCCGAAAACCTCCTCCTTCTCCCCCCCTGAGCAACACTGCAGGCGACAATCTGTTTGTCTATCTGCGCTTTGTATCTTTGCAATTGCGAGCTGTGCGTGCGACGTGCCACAAAGGACGATGGCACGATGGCACGATGGCACGATGGCCTTCAGCATCCGGGATTCAGCATCCAGTATCCATCCACCATTCATCCATCCATTCAGCCGGCAGTGGGGAAACTCTAAACTCTGGCATTGTGTCTGGCCGAGAAGGCCTTCTAATATTTATGACATTGCATCCAGTGTTGTGGCCCCCATGCCTGGGGCCAGGACAAGGACCACACGCATCCATAAACAAAACGGCGACTCAACTGGGTGTGTGTCTCGGGTGATGGCAGGACGTTCATCCGGATGCAGCTCAAAGAACCAAAGCATTCTCTAAGATACTCCAAGTAATTTCTATATATATATCTTTTAATATAATCGAAGAAGCGGCCAACTCAAAGGTTTTTTCTTCTACTTTGCACTCAAATTCAGGCTGATTTCCTTGGGATTTGTTTTCGAAAGTTTTCCCTGGAAAACTTGTTGCTAAACTCGCTGCATTGGAAAGCTTGTGCAGCCGCAGGTTGGAAAAGGCAGGAACCAAGTTTTTTACTCAAATAATTTCCATTTTATTTGCATTTTTGTAGCAACAAAGATGTAAAGATACAAGTGCCAAAGCAGATACATTGAAAGGGGGATAGATTCGAGCCAAAAGTTAGAGCTCCTGTGATTCTTCAGACTCAAAATAAATGCCTGGACTTCAAGTCCCCAATCTTTGTAGAGCTACTCCGCCCCGGGGCATGTATCCATCACTTATATACCATTTAACATAACATGGCCAAGACAAACCCTGAGCCTGGTTGTACCCCCCTATATAAATTGGCAGAGTCCGAGTAGCGATTTGGGTCAATTTGCCATTAAATACGCGTCATGCTTATGCGATTACCCCGACAAGTTATTCTTCTCTCTTCTCTCTTTGCTACCCATTAATTTGCTAGGCAAAACAGGTTCGATCTTGGCCAGAAAAAAAACAAAACACACATACGGAATGTGTGTCGCACCCAGAAACTTGAAACCCGAAACGTAGCTCGGATACAGATAGAAATTCTAATGATGCCTTTAACTACCAAAATGGGTCAATGAGCCTCGATGACTTTTACAATTCTCTTGGTGTGTTCTTACAAGAAGTTTTTTTTTGGCAATTAAACTGGAAGAAACCTCAGAGCAGAGAGCAGAGAACCTAAAGCCACTGAGGAGATATAGAGATATATGGCTTCAAGCATTGATGATCTCTGGGTTCATTGATCCCAAGTGGAATGAATAATGGTGGTTAGATCTCAAAAGATACTGTACTCTTTGGTTTATTAATCCAGGTTTCAAGGCTTGCCAGAGACGTTTATCTAAGAAGTTGCTAAAAGTTAAGTTAGTTGGATTATATCTACAATTTATTACAAGCTCAAGATCTTGGCAAACTTGTGCTTAATCTTAAGACAAACCTTGGTTTATATCTTTTATAATTTATATATAATTTAACTCTAAGCTAAAGATCTTGGAATATGTACTCCTTAAGCTTGTGGAAAAACAAAGCTAAACCTACCTCAAGGATCTAGCTCATATATATTTTATGGTTTATTGTTTATAATTAGCAGCCATAAAAAGAAGCCACCATAAACTTTAGATAATTATGTTTTTCTCAATAGAAAAATTCTTGAAAAACAAACTATAGGAGCTACTCCTGCTGGATTTGTAGCTGTATCTGACAATGCCGGAAACCTTGGTAGACACACACGTAATATCTATAAATGCTGTCACATTCCACTGGCGATCATAACTCGTTTCGCTGATTGATTTATCGCCAAAGTTGAGAGTTGAGAGCTTTCAGTTATTGAGTTTTGCTTTTGAGTTGCTCATTAGCATTCTATTTATAGGAAGCTGCCACAGGTGCACAATGTGTGCTGTGAGTCATCATCATCATCAGCATCATCTCCATCATCCTCAACGTTAAATGCAGATGAGTTTCGGATTCAATGAACCTCAAAGCATCAGAAACACCAAAAACACCAAACACTAAACACTAAACTATTTATGTATTCGCCAGAATTGGCTTTTGGTGGGGGCAAGATAGAAGGAGAAACATGCGTAAATTAAACGAAATGAAATGAAATAGAATGGCAGCGGCATAAAGTGGCACACAGATCCGTTCCGACTCAGATACAGATACATTTACAGCTACAGTACAGCTGTAGATACATTTGTATCCCAAAAAAGTGCCAAAAGTCAAGCGTGGAGCGGCGCATTTAAAATGCAAGGCAGCAGGCAAAAAAGTGGCGCAAATGAACTTAAGTATCTTTTTGCCGCTGCCGCCAAGTGTTGAGCTGCCAGCAGCTGTATCTGCTATCCGGGCATCCGTATCCCCCTGGCAGCTATCTCTCTCTTAGCCGTATCTGTATCTGTGTGTAGCCTCTTTTAATTCGCCTCACATCCTTTTATTTGCGTACGTGTGCGGCACAAGGAGCTGCTCCTCCTTGGGCCAGCGATTGATAGCAAAATGATTTCTCAATATGTCGCCTAAGTTGATTTTCCTTTCCTTTTACTTTTTGCATTTGCCTGAAATGAAATTTAGCTCTTCCTTAGACAGGCATCCGGCGGATACATTTCAGACTTGCTGCCTAAAAATTGAATTACAAATGTGTAGATAAAATATAATGTGCTTTGCCTTTTTTTTTTGGCAATTATCATGGCCCCTAGCCACGTGCCTCAATTGCCATTAAAATTCTGGTAAATGAACATTTAATTTCAATTAACAGGCTGCCGCAGCAGAAAAGTTACTAAATGTTTACCAAACTAAATTAAAGCCAAAAAAAAAAGGGGGCAGCAGGGAGGGGATATGATTATTGCGATTATTTTCTGCTGCTGCTGCTGCTGTGCCGGCCACTATTTATGGCCATAAGTGCCTCTCTCCAGCAGCGGCAGCAAATGTATCTCATAAATTCAGCGGCAACACAACCGCAGGGAGAGCAGGGAGCGGGGAGCTGGGAGCACGGAGAGCGCAATCATCGCTGGACAACAACTATGCCCGCGTTGTTGTTGTCAGTGATTTAAAATTTATAACAATTAACAACAAACAATGCGGCAAATTGTCAAAAGACACGAAACGGGCGATGGCCAATATGCAAATGGAAATGCCCAAATGGCCGGCGAACAGTGGAAAATGCGAATGGGAAAATGTCAGGGAGCGGGAGTGAAAAGTGCCGCAACAATGCAATCCGCAATCGGAATCGGAATCGGAATGGGAAAGAGAATCGCCATCGCCATCGCAATCCAAAAGGGGCGGAAGGCAGGACAAGGACACGGACATGGACATGTCCATGTCCAACTCCAAGACCATGTCTCCAGTCTGCCACATCCCCGCCTCCCCCCCACTGTGTTAATAATGCAGGAACCTGGCTCCTTTAAGAACTCTTGGCTGCCGTAATTAACTCTGGGAAAAGACACACACAGGACACAGGACAAAGGACACGGGACACAGGACACGGGATACAGTACTTTTCCTGCAGCTTGATTAATTTCTTTGGTTTTTTTCAAGTCTATTTATAAATTCTTGGTCTTTTTAAGTTGAAATTTATTTACGAAACTTTATTTAGAAAATATTTTCAAGCTTCTGTTTGAGGTCTTTGCTGGCATAATTATTATTTGCAAATTTATATCTATAGAAAAATATATTTATAGAAATATATATTTAGCTTTATTAAACACTTTAGCTGGAGAACTTAATTGGGTGTTTTGTTGATTGTTCTGAGTGGATATCTTCAAGATACTTGTTTATACTCATACTAAGATGAAGCTAACACAAAGATACTTGAGCAAATAAAGGGTATTTATCATTTTCAATACAGATATTAGAAGATTATAACTACAACTTTTTATTGGTTTTTGATTTTTAAAATATATGTTTTAAATTTTATATAAATATAATATATTTTAACATTTAGAAAGTATTTCAGTTTTATTAAGAAACTCTTCTAAGAATTTAGATATGAGAAGATAATAAACTACAACTTTTTTATGTTTTGTATATATTTTAAATATATATGATGTATATATTATATATATTTAATACTATATCCTTTGACATTTATTAATTATTTCGGCTTTATCAAAAAACTCTTCTAAGAACTTCAAAGTTAGATAATAATAACTACTACTTTCCTATGGTTTATATATAATTTAAATATGAATTTTGCATTTAACTTGTTGCTCATAACAGATTTCTATATCCTAAATATATTTTATATATTTAAAATAAATATATTTTCTACATTTAAAATATATTTTAAATACATTTAAATACATTTCAAATACATTTTAAATATATTTTAAATACATTTTAAATACATTTAAAATATATTTTAATATATTTTCAATATATTTTTAATATATTTACTTTGCCAAAATTTAGTATACTTAACCAGAGATAAATCAGATTTTAGCATTAGCCAGAAACTTTTCAAAGAACTTCAATGTTAGAAGATGATAACTACAAGTTCCTTATATTTGATGTATTTTTAAATAGAAATTTGTAGGAAATTAATGTCTGCTAACAAACACTGTATTGTAATATATTTTATTTTATATTTATTTATATTTTAAGTAAAATTCAATATACTTGAACTTGAATAATTAATTACCATGAATTAATTATCAAAAAAACTCCTCTAAAAACTTTGATGTTAGAAGATCATCTTCCTTATACTTTATGTATTTTTAAAAGGGAATATGTAATAAATATATTGCTGCTGACGAACTTTATTTTGTTTATGTTTTTTTTAGTTTATATATATTTTTAATATATTTATTTCATAAATTGTTTAGCTTATTTCGAATTTATTTCAGCTGTAACTAACTACTAACGAACTTCCTTCTACTTCCCCTTTAATTATTCAATGAGCAATCTTGTCTATTTATAAACTCTGTAAACAATACTTGTCACGAGCCAAACGCTGTCTTAACAATTTTTATTCTCCGCTATTATTTATCTTTTTTTTTATGTATTTTTTTTTTTTGGTGACAATCTGTGAGTTGCGCAATCCGCTTGCGTCACCCCGCGAGGCTTGGAGACTGGGAGTTAAAGTTGCAGTTGGAGACGCGACTCGGCACGACGATTCCTTGACCCACAGCAGCAGGGGCTACGAGTCGGTATATCTGTATCTGTATCTGTAGTTAGATGTATCTCCAGCTAGCTGTACATATCTCTGTGCAGTGCATCTTCTATTCGTGCCGACCTATTATGGCAATTTTCAAGGGGGTTTGGGAGGCAGAGGCTGGGGCTAGCGGCCCCCACACATGGCTGCCAATTGGGAAACAATTTCGCAGAGGAGCAAATCAGCGTTTAACCAGATGCAACACACACTCCAGCACACACACACAACTAGCAAAATGCAACAAAAAAAAAAAGAAAGAAGAGCTAAACTTTTGGCCGCACGTTGTCTATAAATGCGACACGAAATGCTTGGCTTCGAGGGCGAATGTGGCACAGTCACAGTTTGCTTGCTGCTGCTTGTGTTGCATGCCGCTGAAATCAGTGCCGCATGCCCTGTCCAAGCTTGTAGCTTCTTCTAGAGAGGCATTTACCCCTGGGGGCCCAGCTCTTGTCTCGTCTCAAGCCGCTTATCTGGTCGCAGTTTTATACACTCACAGAAAATGCAGTTAGCCTGCATTGCATTTCTTTGACTGTGCCTGTCAGCCCCGCTCTCTGTGAGTTTCTGCGTATTTGATTTTCTTGTCACGTTTCCAGCTAACAACATAAGGAAGCAGTCAAAGGCAGCCCCCCAGCCTCTTTTTCCAGTCAGTCAGAGTCAGTCAGTCAGTCATATGGACCAGTATATATAGTCGGAGCCAGATCCACAGATTCAGGACTCCTCGCTCTCTCTCTCTGTGAGTTGTCAACGACATTTGAATGGCAGCGAAGCTAAAGAAGGAGACGGAAGGGGTTGCAGCTCGTATCTGCGAGTTCGTCTCGCTGTCACTCAGCCGCTGACTTTGATTGCAATGCGCCAAGGATGCCTCCGATTCCGATTCCGATTCCGATCTGAATCCTTGATGCAGGCACACAAGCACATCCTGAATCCCGAAGCAACTCCCCAGGAACTTCCCCAGCAAATGTCGCCTGAACTAACATTTTCGGGAAATTGTCAAGGCGGGTGGAGAAGGGTTGCAGGAGGAGCGTAGAGGAGTTGGGTTTTCCACCTGAAGCAGGAGCTGGAGCCCGCTTAATGTGGCGGCAATAAGTCAATAGATTCCGTTGCAAGGTGCTAAGCTGATGGATGCTCCCAGCCATCCATTGCATCACTGTGGAGGCAACGACAACGGAAGCCTGGCAACATTGCAGGTATAACGTTGTCTATTGACGTGAGACAATTACGTGAGCAAATTGCAAAATATTTGCCTCGGTAAATGCGACATGTCGGGGGACATGCCAGGCGACAGGCTGATGCGACATGCGATCGATGGCTAGAGACATACACGATATTCTTGGAGAGATAGCACAGGTAACAGGTAACAGGTAAGAGGAGCTTACGTAAGCCGGAAATTAAATCAATTAAATTATTGATAAATTAAGTGAAGGAATAGGATAATGGGTGGGCATGCAAATTCAATATAAAAATCAGAAGAATTTAATTAAATCAAATTAGTAAGAAAAGGTGGAAAAAAAAGAATATACAAGGAATAAGATGCGTGGCTTTTATACTTCTTATTTAATTACATTGTCCTTTAAAAATAAATAATTGTAAATATTATATTATGATAATATAGTTACAATCAAAAGTAAAGCAAAATGTACAAAAAATGGAAAGTAGCACCATTTTTAACTTGGTTCATGGTCACATTGTCATACTTAAAGTAACCTGGTCACACAATATATTTAAATACATTCTCTTTTCCCTAAGGCAGCTCTAGCTGGGAATTTTAGCTTAAACTAAAAGAAGCTTGTGAGTTTATAATACACATATACACATATCTTATACCTATTAAACTTATTTTATTAATTTTTTATACTACCTATTTATGTTTTTATTTTTATATCTTCCTCTTTTATCCCTTCCCCCAGAATTAAATTCAATCACCAATCTAATAAACCATAAAATCCACCAAAATTACGTTAACTATATTTTCGGAAGAACAAAAAAAAAAAACAATACAACTAAATATATAAAGCCTCAACGCAATTACTCGACGTTTCAATATAATACGACGACGTGACACAATTACGTGAGTGGGTTACGCGACGTAGCCGGAATAGTGGACCGGAAAATGGTTAGCAAAGAGTACACACACAGAGAGAGAGAGAGACAGAACCGACAGAGGGGGAGGGGGCTGCCTTTTCCGGGCACAAGCAAGGCATTACAATGCTATCTACGGCCGGACAGCTTTTACGGCCATGGCTACGTATTGTTACGCGACGCAACGGACTCCTGGCTACGTAAGCAAACAGCGTGCCGTGGCGAAAGGCAAACAACGGAAAGTGAGAAGTGCCACAAAAACGGGCAGCAAATGGCTGCCACTCGCAGTTGCAGCAGCATCAACAGCAGCAGTTGCAAATAGCAGTTACAACTACAGTCATGGCCAAGGCAATAGAATACAGCGAGTTGGAAACAATTGGGGAACTCAAGAGGCGCCTAGGAAAAAAAATACAACAGCAACAGCATAAAATGTAAAGGAAAAATACAATGTTTGTGGCATTGGCTATGTAAAGGATGCACTGAGGGAAATAGGGAATGATTTAAAAGCTGTTTAAAAACTGTGCTGGAAAGTTTGTTGTCTTAAATTCTTGTTATCCTTCACAAACTACATTTTTGTTTTTATTTCTGGTTATTTAAAATCTTTTTAAAATAATCCTAAAAGTATTTTTTTGTATAAAAATATTTTTAATTTCTTAGAAAGATTCTTAATAAATATTTCTTCTTCAAAGTTGTATTTATTAATTTTCTTTCTAATTTTAAAATTAAATTTTTCCAATTTTAAGACTCCCTTAAAACTTTCTCCCAGTGCTGCCCATTATTTGTCGGCTCTTCAAGTTGCATTCGGCGCTTTTCGGTCTCCATTTGATGGCGACTCTTTGGGTTTTTTGGTTTGGTTTTTAGGTTTTTAAGCTTGGGCTTGGGCTTGGGGTCTTGGTCTTTTGGTTCTGGTTCTGGATTCCCTTTGCCTCCGACGTTCTGAAAAGGCACAAAGCCGGTTGCCGGTTGCCGAGTGCCACTGCCTCTGCCACAGCAGCCTCCGCCTCAATTTGCATATGGAATTTATGCTTTTGATGGCGCTGGGCGACGCCGGGCAAAGTCAACTGCATGTTAATGAAAGCCGAGTTTACCCCGCGACCATTTTTTTTTTTCATGCCGCCATGCATTTTTGAAAAGCGAAAAGTTCAAGGATTGCTGCAGACATCGTGCTTAGATTCTCGCTGCGGATTTCGGTGCCCCGCAGTGGCCAGGTAACCCCAAAAGGCAACAATCAGCTTGGAGAGCAGGAGCACGAAGCATGAAGCACAAGCACAGCAGCAGCAACAGCAACAGCAGCAGCAGCAGCAACAGCAACAGCAACAGCAGCAGCAGCAGCAGCAGCAACAGCAGCAACAGCAGCAACAGCAGCAAACAGCTGAGGCAAACACAAACAGGCCTAAGGCCAATATCTGAACTGAACTACATAAAACTGGGCGAAGCATTCGGCCAACTTATGAGTCAGCCATAAAAATAGCACAAAGAATGGAAAAGTAGCAGGAAGGAAGGGGAAATTTTGCACAGGTAAAAGGGAATTAAATATGAATTAATACAATTATTAAAGAAACTACAAGGAGCTGCCAAAATATATTACCATTGTAATTTATTTACAAAACCAACTGGCAGCCTTAAAAGGAAGACAAACAACTCTTTGCCTCTCTTGGCGGAAAAAAAAACAAAAGAAGACCTTATAATGAAATTCGAACAAGGCTCTCGGGTCTGTGAAAAATGCCAAGGAACTTGTCATTGTTAATCCGCGAGAAATGCCAAAGTTGAACCCATCGATTCTCAGAGAATGCAGAATGTAGAACACTTTTCAAGAATGATGGCTCCCGCATCTTAAGCAGAGCTCGACTTAGTTTGGCCTTATCCAGCGTTCTGTATTTCTTTTTTTACTCTTTGTATCTTGTATCTTGTTGTGTTGTGTTTTATTCTGTCCAAGTCCGGAGTGGAGTCTTAGCTTTGACTTCTGCCTCGGCGAAGGCATCCACTCGAGTTGGCCAGTCACTCTGTCAATGTCCAATCGAGATCAAAGCGGAGGCCCACGGACTGTTTAAAAGTCGAAAGACCAAAGACCCAAGATTTAAGACCACCCCCAATGGGTTGCCTTTCACTTGCAGCTTGCAACTGCCACGGGGCACTGGGGGAAAAAGTGGGGTAAAACAAATTAAAAACATTTAAGAAATATATAAACAAAAATTTTGGAATATCAAAATAAATTAAGGAAATTGATAATGAAAGAAAAAAGTGCCTTGGTATTCTATTAATCTTTTTGCATGGTCACTCAGGTTATATTAAAATAACCTGGTCACACTTTATTTAATTTTTTTCAAAGGAATTCCATAACAATAATAATTGTAATGGAAATCGGAGAAAAATGCCAGAAAAAGCGGAAATAGTAGCATAGTTATCTTATTTGCAAGGTCACACTGTTCTGTTTGGAGCTACCTGGTCACATTTTATTTAATTTTGTTTCAAAGAACTGCATTTTCCCACTTAATAAATTCGTTTTAATCACCTAACTTGAAACATTCTTTTTATATTACACATATTCTTAGATTTCCAGAATTCTTTGTATAATATTTAAATTTTTGCTTGCCGTGTAACACCTCAAAAAATGTAACGGGTCTGGTTGGGAAGCCATTCGTCACTTGGCGCTCGGCTTGCTCCACGACAAACATCCAATTAAGCTATAAAAATCTTAATTTAATTATTTGCCACACGAACAAAGCCGCAGAACGAAGCTGCATGATGGAAATGGCGGTGGCTATGACGATGGCTATGGCGATGGCGATGGAGTTTAAAGTCAGACTCGGAAGATGGAAGAGATGGCGTGGCGTGTGGGCTGGTGGAAGGAGCCAAAGCCACACAGCATTTGCCATTCACATTCGCAGTCGCATTTGCAGTTTGAAAACGAGTGCAGCGGCGATGACGACAACGATTTATGGTGGCCGGTTTTTCTTCATTTAGGCGCTGCTCCAAGCAATGGCAGAAAGCAAAAACCAAGAAAAAAGCATAAAGTCGGGGAAGCAAAAGCAGAAAAAAAAAATCAAACGGCAAGAGAGCACGAGGCAGGCGAGCAAACGAGCAACAAGGCGGCAGGCAGCAGGCAGCGCATACATTTTTCATGAATTAGTTCACATATAAAAGTCAAATGCAGCCAGAGTTGGAAAACGGCTGAGAGAGCGGGTTGAGGGGCAAAACACACAACTGGAGTTTGGCCGGCGGCACATAAACAGATTTTGTGGTCGTCGCACATTCAGAGAGAGAGAAAAAAACAAAAAAACCAAAAAAAAAAAACCCTGAACAAAACAATGCACAACAGCATACAACAATAAACAAGCTAAAATCGGGTGAAAAAAAAATAGAGTTGGAAATTGAAAGGAGTCTTTGCGTGCAAAAACAGAACATGCGGGCAATACTGTCCAACAACAGAGGACATGAAAATACAAAAAACCATGAACTATTTACAAAAAAAAACAACCTAATTTTTACTCCATTTCCTGCAGCAAGGCCAAACTGTGTTTCAACAAGCCGCTTGGTCACACTGCCTTTTGGTTAATAGGTTTTATTCCACAGGTAAATTAAGAACAATAATTTACAAGTGTTTTACCAACAGTCAAAATCCTAAAAACATTCAAAATTTTAACTTAGTTTCTGCTTTGTAATACCCTAAATTCAAAATCGTATTTCCTGTGGCCTGGTCACACTGCTTTTTGTTTAATGTGCTTCATTTCAAAGCCAAATTAATCCTGACAAGCACAATAATTTATATATGTTATCCTTGTCACTTTTTGGGCCAAAAACATCGTCCGTTTCTGTTGCATTTCGTGTGGCACTTCCTCATACCTGGCGGCGCACCTGCTGCTGTTGATTTTTCGCTGCATAATTAATGAAACGAAAGCAGAGTGTTATCTCTACTCTCTCACCAAACAGACAGCACTCCCCTTTGGGACATTTTGCTTAGGCCATAAATTAGATGATGCATGACTTTCACTCGGCTGCAGCACCTTTTTCTGGGCAAAAAATCCAGATAATGCGAATCGCCCAGAGGCAGGGAGGGGGATAAGGAATCATCTTAAACGTTGCGAAATCGAAATCAAAGCGAACCGCCTCTGTTTGACCCAAAAAACACAGCGAACGAGAAAAAGCAACCTGTACGTACATACATATCTCTGGCTGGACGAAAAACCAACCGAAAAGCTCAGTCAGCAGGATAAAGCGAAAACGTTTAATGCCAGCTTGTTGTTCCCAGTTCCCTCTTTGTTGTTTGTTGTTTGTTGTTAGCTGTTGTTCGGTGTTGTTGTTGTTATATGGCCGTTGGCCATTTTATGGAGCCTGCCCACTTGATACAACCAAACAACAGAGGACCGAGAAGGACCGACAAATACCAGGGCGAAAAAGTGGGTGAAAAAAAGTCCAAGGACTGAAAGCAGCATTTTGTTTAATTCTAGGGACTCTAGAGAGGGAGGGGAGATGAGTGCACAGTGAACGGAACATTGAACAAGTTAAAATATAATAAATAGGCTTAAACACACACAACAGCATATGTGTGTGTGTGTTTTTGGGCCAGAAAAACAATTGAACAAAAGGAAACTGGAACATACGGATATCAGGGAAAACACGAGTGCAACTTTTAAAGCTGACAATGGGTATTAATATATTTTTTTGTAGTAAAAGCCAATTAAGCAAAAGATTAGGTGGTGGGTTTACTTAAGAAATAGATCAAGGTTTAAGTTGTAAAAACTCTATAAAATGTGGATCAAATAAATACCATAAAATCTTAAAAAATAACCTGTATAAAATCCATTTAGCCTTGACTTGCTCATGTTTTATCTTAATGACTCTGACTTTACTCTTCTCTCCAAGATAAGTTCAGTGCAAAAAAAAAAGGGAATAATTTGGGGCATTTACGACAACCTGTCAGCAACATACACACATACCCAGTGTTGTGGATATAAACAATTTCAGAGAACTGTCTCATAAGCTCACTCACCTGATGGTCGCCAGGTGGACTTGCGACCGTCTCAAGTTGCTGCGAGTCCTGGAAGTTGCTGCTGTTTTCCTGCTTCTACTACTGTGCTTCTCTTGATGTTTCTGCTGCTGAAACAGACTCCTTGTAGCTGAAAACGAGAGAAGAGGGAAAAATCAGGGTGAAAATCAAAGCAAACTGGGCTTTAAAAAAGGACTTTAAAAAAGGCTCACAGACGACTGTCTAGCCTTTGGCTTGAGGTCTACCTCTAAGACCATTAATTTTATTTAACAGGCAAGGGAAGGCATTTTGTCTCGAGAGGGAAATGTAAAGAGAATATTTTTAAAATATATTTATTTATATATAAGAATTGAGAAGAAACTCAGTTGAATTTTAAGTACTATTTAAACTCCTTTATAATTTTTTGATAATATTTCAAGGCCCAGTTTTTTGTCAAATTTTCCACTAAAGCGAAAGTGAAAGTAAATTATTAAAAAACAATTGGCAATTGGCGTTGATTAAACTGCACCCTCGAGTAGGTTTTTCCTGGCTTTTCCGCTTAACCAAGGTCGTAGCCGCAAGCTGCTTTATATATAGTATTTATCATTTTTTTTCTTTTGGGTTTTTGGAATTTGTGGCTCTCAGAGGTGCCGCTCTTGTGTAATGGAATCTGGTTGGTTGGTATTATTATTACCAATACCCAAAAGGTGTGAGCTGTTTTTATTTTTGTTTTTTTTTTTTCGTTTTTTTGTTTATCAAATATTTTTGGGTTTGCTTATTATTATAAGGTTGAGGTTGCACCACCACCCAGCTTGTGTTGATTGCAGAAGATCAATTAGCATTGACATCAATTGAATTTTGTATGGCAAATTATATAAATGAACTCAAAGAAGCAATCGGATTTTATAATCGGACTTAATTGTGGCCTTTGTTGGGTGTTAAGGGAAACAAAACTAAACTTTGGCCAGAAAAGACTTTATTTTGATATAAAGTTTAAAATAATTGTGGTAGGATTTTTGGTTTAATTTATTTATTTGGTTTAATTTGATTTATATCAAACGTGTTTACTTTTCTTAAATAGATCAGAACTTTCTTATTATTTTACAAAAATAATATTTTCTTATTATTTTATAAAAATAATATTTTCCTATTATTTTATAAAAATAATATTTTCCTATTATTTTATAAAAATAATATTTTCTTATTATTTTATAAAAATAAAATTTTATAAAATAAATAATAATTATAAAATAATTTTAATAATATATTTTTTTAATAATATATATTTTTATTAAATAATAGTATTTAAATTGATTTATATATTTAAATATTATGTATTTCCTTTAAAAACAGCGCTTCTTTAGGTAGATTTATATATTTAAACACAAAGATTTGAGAATGAGACAGGAGGTAACTTAATATATATAATATAATAAATAATAAATATGTAAAAATATATAAAAAATGATTTGAAAGCTTTAATAATTGCTTACTTTATATATTTCTTACTTCCTGCATTCATTTATTAAATATTTCCCCAAATATTAAGCCCCTCTTCGTGTTATATTTCCAATTTTCCCAGCTCTTCCTTTCTATATTTTCAAGATCACTTCACAAACAAACCATAAATCCTGTCCTACAATTAATCCACCCTTGAATAGCCGCCCTCAACAAATACCCTATCAATATGGGGGGCCTTAACCCTATAGAGACACTGATTTATTTGGCCAGATGGAGCTTAATTGAAAGATTCCTGCTGGCTCGTCGCCTGTCGCTTTTCCGCTTTTCCACAGCTCTCTCTCTCGCTCAGCTGGCTGTCCGCTTTGATTAATGATTGTTGACAAGTGCAACAATCCCCCCCGCTCTCTCTCTCTCTCTCTCTCTACCCACAACAAAATGTCCATCAAGCTGGGAGAGGGAGGAGGAAGGGAAGCTCCGCTTAGCTGGTTTGCAGATTGCTCATACGCAGCGTGGCCCCCTTTTGAGCCAAAATTAAGTTGCTTGCGCTGGCTGCTGCTTTCTGCTACTGCTGCTGCTGCTTTTGTTAGTTTTTAAACAGCTGACACTGGCAACAAGGAGACAAGTAGGGACAAGGCCAGGGCCCGGCTCCATGATTTATGTCGTTTTATTTAATTTTAATTGAAAAACTTGCACACGAGCCATCGTTGCCAGCGAAAAGCCCTGAAAGGCAGTCATTCGGCATTCAGACCCCAGACCCAAATATAATTAAAATGGCATTTCAAATGCTATATACACACCACCCCTTTTTTGGCCATCTTGCCTTGGCACAATCTGCATTGCCAGGACTTGGAAATGCAAATAAATAACAAGACAAAGGCTCAAATGCAAATAGAATGACTTTATTAAATGGCCACGTCGGCGAAGGAGGCTCAGACAGGAAGAGAGAGAGAGAGAGAGAGTTGTTTATAAACTTCACAGTTGGCAAATAATAAAGACACACCAAGGGCGGGTTAAGGGGGGGAATATTCCAGAGGGAAATGGGCAGGCGTGGCCACAAAGCGAGTAAAGCCTTGTCTAACAAGCCACGCGACCTTTTCCTTCCACTTATACAAACATTTTTTTTCCAGCTTTTCTTTTATTTCTTGCGATTTTTTTTTTTTTTATATGACAAATGCAAATGACGCACTCGAAAAAAAAAGGTGGGCTGGGGGGCGAAGGGGACTTAATATGAACTACAAGAGTGGGCGCAGTCTATGAACAAGACATTACAACAGTCATAATAAAAGTATACAGGGGAAAAAAAAATAAGTCTAAAGGTGCTACAGTGGTATTACCTGGTTTTAAATGTTTTCAATTAATTTTGCAGTATTTAAAGTGGTTTAAAAAATTATTCAAATAATTTTTCAATGTTTAAAATGTATTTTAAAGAGAGGGAAAACAAAGATACAGCATTTAAGGGTTAGTCACAAGTTCCTCATAGAACTTCCTGTCTCTACGGATTTTTGAATTAATTTTCTTGGAACCTATCCTAATTTTTAATATACATTAAAAAAAAGGAAAAAAAAGATACCTTCTTTTCAAAGGTTACTATCAATTTCCCTAAAAGAACTTCCACGCTCTTTAGTCTAATTCATCGACAAAATAGTCGAGACCTTTGATTATTTTCAAAATATATTATATTTTATTATAAATTAATAGTTTGTCACCTTTTATTTTTATATTTATATTTTAATTATTTTTTATTTTTTGTTATTATTTTTTATTATTAATATTTTTATTATTTACTTATTTTTAAATAATTTTTCAATTCGTAAAAAGTATTTGCTTTGCATGGAAATTTCTAACGAACTTCTTTTCATTTTTGTATTTTCTTGAAATATATAATTTTTATAATTATTATACTATTATCAAATAGTATTAAATAGTAAATATAAAAAATTATATTATTATTAGATAGCTTTTCAATATTTTTAATGAATTTAAACTAATAAAAAAACCTTTTAAAGTTTACTACCAATTTGCTCCAAGAATTCCCTATAAAATTTCCTCTTTCTTCCTTTTTTCTGGTAATTTTCTTGGCATAATCTTGTACAGTCTTTTTTTTTATATTATTAGATAATTGTTTAATATTTAATATATATTTCAAAAATAAAGCATAGCAAAAATATAATTTTGTAAGGTTTTTACAAACTTCCTCTAAGAATTCTTCATAGAATTCAATTTTTCAGAGTTTTTTTTAGACCAATTTTCTTGGCATCTCTACCACAGTGCAGCAGCATAACAAAATACGCCCAAAGGGGCGAATTGGCAGAAAAGCTGAAAAACTGCCGCCAACGCCATAAATCATGCGGCCAGCAACAGCCAAGAGCCAAGAGCCAACAGCCAGCCGGCAGCAACAATATCTGACAAGCAGCAAAGGCAGCAGCAGAAATGTAACAAAAAATAGTAGAGAATATGGAATAAATACAACAAATAGCAACAACAAAAAAGCAAAATGGGGAAATTAAATAACAATAACAAGGTTAGCTTTCCCCCTGCTGGCCTGCTGCTGCTGCTGCTGCTGTTGCTGCTGCGATAAGGTTGCCACATTTCGAGTGTGCAACAGCAAATTGAGTGTTTTTATTGCATTAACATAAGTAAATTAGAATGCCAGCGTGCATAAAAATATGTATATTTTCTAGCAGTGCAGCTTTCAAAATTCTATTTCTAGCACGTTTGCACGTGTCCAGTGACCAGTGTCTGGGGTGGCAGCAACATCTGGGTGCACGTTGCCACGTGCCGCATTCAAACGAACGTTTTCAGGGACATCAGAAGTTAATCTTTCGAGGGATAATGCACAGGTGAGAGAGAGAGCTGGGGCAGTGGCAATATCCCAACTTGTCCTTTGATATGCGTGCGGAAATTGTAATGACAGCTGCTGTTGCCGGCTCCTTGAAGCCTTGTGGCCTGGCCGCAAAATTGTTGCCTTTGTGCGGGTCAACGGCAGCCATGACAGCTTTAAGCTGTTGTTTCTCCCCCTCCCCTCCCCTGCAGAGTGTGTGTAGTGTCAATAAAATGGAATTAAAAACTTTAAACAGCGAGAGACGAGAGGCGGGAGACAGCAATTTAATCAAGCCACTGCAAATGAATGCCCAAAGCAGCGGAAGAAGCTGCAGTATTTGCATGCAACCACAACAGCAGCAGCAGCAGCAGCAGTAGCAGCAGCAGCAGCAGCATCAACATCAGTAGAAGAAACAATCAAAAAGTTTTTAAAACAAATTAAAACTCGACGACAAGAAAGCCTGGCTTCGTCTCTCTCTCTCGCTCGCTTCATTCTCACTTGAATTCCCTGGCAAATGCTCGGGAAAATTTTATAGTGCGGTCAATTGCCGGGGGAAAAGCCCCATAGGAAACCTGGAAAATGTTTTTGGGGGTTTTTTTTCATTAGCGCACAGAAAATAAATAAATGGAAAAGTTAGGAGCCAGCAGAAAACTTGTGCCTCAATCATCAGTCTGGGTGCTTAGCCATTTAACTAATTTTTTGTTAAATAAAAAACTGGCAACAGAAAAAAAGACTTTCCTCTGTGGTTTAATTATAAACAAGCTTGTTGAGTGCTTAAATAAAGTTGTGTAAATTGCTGAATTGATATTTGGGTAGTTACACCATTTAGGCAGTAAAATATTAATTATATTCCAGGCCAGTAAATGCATGAAAAGTTCAATAAAATACTTGAAAATTCCCTACTTCTTTTACATAACATTTACATTTTCCTTTTCATAAATTTCCTTTGCATATATTAAGTCTTGATTCTAGTAGAACTCTTTTTAATTTAAATGCTCTCATCTCACATGAATGTTCACGGGTTAATAGCAATTTCCAATTGAAATTGCAATTGAATGGCAGAAAAAAATAAAATAAAATAAAATCAAAGAAAAAAAACGCAATCAAATGCGTTGCAAAGTTTGCAACTCGAACAACTTGAATTGCACAAAGGAGGCAAAAATTGCTCAGCTGCAATGGCAGGCAAAACTTTAATCGAATTCATGACAAATGATGTGCGAATTTTCATGAAAAACTAAAAGGAAAAAATACACAAATCCAAAGAGATCTTCCTCTGGCTGTTGAGTTTCAAAAAGACAGCTAAAGAAGAGGCCCAAAAAGTCGGCACTTGCAAAGGCCAAACAAAATAATCCAAGGGGCCAAGTCAAGGTTATGTCTACGTGGGTTCAATTACCCCCTCTTTATTTTGTTACCTTTTTAGTTTCGTTTTTTTTTTTTGTGTTTCTCTTTTTTTTTTTGGTCTTTTTTTTCCACTGTCTACGTTGGTCAAAAAAGGTTAAAGCCAAATTAGAAAACAAAGTCTTATGGTTGAGTGCACAGTCAAGGGTGCTTCTTGGTTGCCTCTTCTTCTCTCTGGCGCAGACTGACCGTGATGATGATGATGATGATGATGACGAACGATGATGATAACTTGGGCCTGGCCACACTTGAAATGTAATTAGAGTGCAGCCAAATGCATCCAAGAATGGGGAAAAGAAGAGGTAAAAAGTAACCAAAAGATATTATTTGAGGGGCGGAGACCTTTCAATGACCCCGAAGTTAAAGGTTGAATGCGAGACTACAACTAGAATCAAGGGGAAATTATATAAATCAGACAGACAGGCCTCTATAAAATATCTCAAGTAAAGCCTGGGCCTGTATACACCCTAAAATTCCCTTAACTCCAGCTAACAAATGAAGAAATTGCAAATTCATGAGGTCATAGTAGATACAGTTGGGGTTTTGGTTACTCCCCGGAATTTGTCATAAATACAAAATCAAGGGAGAGTCGTCTCTACATCACAGTATGTACAAATATATATTTTTTTGTGTGGGTGGTTGCTCTTCTCGTTATCTGTGAAACAGTTTAGCTTGAGTTTCGTTTTGTTTTTGGCCTTGGCTTTCCAGCAATTAATCAATCGATCGCTGCGGCGGCGGTCATCGGTCTGAGAAAGTCTCTCTCATCGATCGAGGGGAGGCCTTTGTCCCGCCACCGCCAACGGGTTTCGTGCAGAAAAAAAAAAAAACTAAATACAAAATAAAAAATAAAAGCTACAAAATAAAAACTAACTTTTACATTGTAAACTCTTCTCATTTGGTCACTGCGAAAGCGTTGACCAAAAATTGACACAACTTTCGCCCCGAAATCCGCATCCAAAGACCAGGTCTTTTGGTGAATCTCTGAACCCAACCCAGAGTTCAATGATTGAGTCTCACATTTCGCATTTAACAGATTTTATATCTCTCTCCTTTTTTGCCCCCTGTGCGAGATAAGTGCATTTCATAAGCCATAAATTGCAATTTTACTTTGATAAAACTTTGCTTTTGCCCGGGGGCACCCGAGGGATTGAGGTATGAATATTTAACCGACTTTGGGTGGCTGCTCTGACTGCCAAGAATCTGATGAAGGCAGCTTATGTTTGCAATCACAGTACACAGTACACAGGGAAAAAAAACTGGGCTGGAACTTGGATAATTATTAATAATAAAATTGAGCTGGTTAAGGGTAAGGTTTTATGTGGACTTTAGCTTCTAATATCAATATATTATTAATTAATCGGAATTTTCTTTTAAGTTCAAATAATAAAGACCATTTGGAAGGCTATAAAAAATATATAATATATAATAATCTAACGAAAATATTGTAATTTAAAAATTATTGTAATTTAAAATATTGAAAAGTATCGAATTTAATGTAAAGCTATCGAAAATATCTCGATTCTTGCTTTTTCAAAGTTTAAAATATATATTAAAATATCTTACTTAATTTAGGGATTTCAAAAATATCGGATAAGTACTAGAATTTTAATATTTAATTTATTTTTTATCAAGCTATGACAGTGATCATTTAAAATATGAATTTATAGCAACGGAAAAATATTAATTTATATAAAATTGATCAATATATTGATATCTAGTCGAAAAGGCTAACAAATATCAAAAACTTTATAAATCGTTATTTTACTTGTCAATAAATTAAGCATTTAATATTTAATTACAATCGAAAAGTGTGTCAAAAAAAATTGTTATGCATTTATTTGTTTGATTTTTATCGATAATTATCGATTACTGATGCTGATCAGTTAGAATATCAATAATTCGCATACTTATTGCAACGTACAAATAAATATATAGGTAAAAGATCGATACTGTATCCATATAACAATATTTTCTTATGCTTATACTGAATCTATCACATAATTTAATTTCTAAATACATTTTCCCTGCTCCAAAATAGCTCGATTAATTTCAAGCCTTCCTCAGTGAATTTTCTACTTTCTTCCAAGCAATTTTTCGGTTTTAAAAACTTAAATTTAACAGCTTTTTTGGCAGTTTAAAGAAGTTATGACTCTATTTCTTCAAGTGCTGCAGTGGCAGTGTCTCATGTTTGATGTCTCTGGCAGATGTGTTTTGTTGACTGTTTGTGGCATTGGTTTGCATTCGCAAAAAGTAAAGTTTCCGCAAACTTTTGCCTAGCTTTCTATTTGTCTATTTTTTTCTTTTACTTCTCTTCTTGATTTTCCTTGCCAAACCTAGTGAGTGTTTCTTTTCGGGGAAATTTGGGAAATTGATCCTGTTGCAGACACGGCAGTCAGTCTGCCGAATCTCCTGCAGCTATGGCCACCGGATGAGCTCTATCCGAAAAGTTGCTCCCGAAGATGGTAAAGTTTGCCCCACACACAATGGAGCTTCATTTGTGCAGGACTCTGCCGCCGATGCAATCAAGTGGCCAGTGTTTCTAACGAATCATTCAAAGTTTTCGGAGAATAGTTTTGTGTAGCCAAAAGAGCCAGTCCTCCTTCGGTGCTCCTTCGATTGCACTTGAAAGTTTTCAATTGAACTTTCCGGTGAGGCAAGACACCCGAGACACCTGAGTAGGGTCAGTGTTGAAGCTCTTGGGCGATCGGTTACCTCTGCTGTCAGGCTGCTGCTCACAGGCCGAATCCCCGCCAGAAATCGCCACGCATCGCTTGACAAGTTCAAGTTTAATGGTGGCAACGAGGCAAACGCAATTTGTGAGCTGTAAAAGTCGCCGCCACCAAAACGCGCCAACGAACGGCATTTGTTGGAAAACAAAATACACACACTACAGATACACCAACACACACCACACACCACACACTCACACATCATCGAATTAAAAACAACAACAGCCACCGACGACGTTGTCGACTTTGGCAACGTGTCAAGCCGGTTTCAGTTGCTCCGCTCTCCAAAGGCAAAGGCACACTCGAGCAGCACATGGCCACCGGTCAGCATTTTTGCAGCACGCGTCCCACTCCAAAGCATACACAGATACAGATGCCAAATAAGATAGAGATACAAACATACAGAGAGAGAAAAAAACAAAGACACCCGAAAGAGTGCGAGTGAAAGAAAGAAAATCCGGTCTGGTCGCTCCCCTGGCCACGCTCAATAAAAATGTTAATTTGAACTGTAACAAGTTCAACAACAGCAACTAGCCACAAGCAACATCAACAACAACAACAACAGGAACCGCTTCAACAACAAACACCAACAGCAGCTGGGAGCATTAGCAACAACACCAACAGCAAGTTGCCACAACAACAGCAACTTGCAACATCAACAAGAGCAACAAATTGCAATTTCACCGCGTAGCAAGCTAATTGAATTAATTCAAAGACTACAAAAAAAATACCCTAGAATTTCAAAGAACAGTGAAGAATTACCAGGAAAATGAGTTTACTGAATGAAGAACTAAAAAAAAAAAACTGAGAAAAATCTAAAGCCAAGTAAGGCTATAAAAATTAGAAGAGGAAAACTAAAGACATAACATAAATAGTTTAAATGAAATTTTAAAAGATAGTTTGTAATTTTCAAGTACAAATACAGATACAAATTTATTTATTTAATTGGTATTTTTTGGGTTTTATTTTACTGTAAATAATATGTATTTTTAATAAGTATTTTTGGGGTTTTTTTTACTGTAAATAATAAGTAATTTTAAATACGAATTTTTGGTTTTTTTTTACTGGGAACTGAAATATATATACCAATAAAGAATACTAGGCTAAAATCTTTCGTAAATCAATCAAAAATTAATCTCACATGCCAAATTAAATCAGAAACCATTAAAAAATGTTTATAAATTTAAAGCATTTCTTTAAAGCAGTTCATTAACCTAAAAAATAATATCTAAAATCAAATTCCTAGTTCCCGAAAAAAGGTATTATCTTAAACACCATACAACTCACACCAAAACCTAAAAAAGTAAATCAATATCTCAAGTAATTTATCACTCAAATCACCTGCTAAGATAAATACCAGCAATTTATATCAGTTCATTGCACGAGATATTGGTCTATGGAAAACTTTAACCCCATAAAAAACTCAATTTATAGCAGAATAAACAAGAAATTTAACCACCCAGACCGATTGCTTAATAAAGATAAGGATATCAAACCTAGATATATGTAAGAAAAGCAATAAATTCAACTATATAGGGATCTACAAGAGGTCAGTGATCGACTTTCCTTTGCACCAAACAGCAAGTCAGGGAAATTCAACGATTTGTCAAGTCTTACCAACTTGTTGTTGTCTTACCAACTTGACACATTTCACAGGCAGATGCCATAAATCAACATTAATGCCCGGATTTTAGGGTTGCCAAGCAGTTGAAAGTCGTATGTATGCTATGTGACCCTGAGTTTGGTCTATGCAAATGGGTCGTTATCAGATTGCTGGATAAAATGGATATAATTATGGAGAGAAGAAAACAAACACTTAGTTAGTTAGGTTTAAATATTGTAGTTACTTTGCTGAACCCAAAGTTTTAGTCTTGAATCTGTTATTATTATTAATATTTGAAAATCCCCCTTGACTCTTTCAATTTCCAATTCAATTATCTAGTTCAACTGACCATTTCCGCCTTCGATCCGATCGAACCGAAACCCCAGAGGTAAAAAGAGAGACAGAGAGAGAGCAAACAATAATCATAAATAATAATAATGGTTACGGTTTCTATCGTCTCGGCATTCATCATCATCATTGATGGCCGTTGCAGCGTTTTATTAAAAAAATAAATAAATAAGCATCGTAACAGTTCATGTATCATCATCATCATCATTGATTATAGGCCTTCCGCATACCGTATGTGTAGCATTTTCGATAATCAATCAATGGAAGCCCGGGGAAACCTCTCTGAACAAAAACTGGGTTAGCTTGGATCACAAGTTACTCCAGAGAAGAAGAACAGTTGGGAAATATTCTACTCTTTCTCTTGCAATGATTAATACTCAGTTATAGAAATTCCCCCCTCAAAATTCGCATCAGTTATGACTCAGTGACGGGCTGGAATTCAAGCTGCTGAAATGATTCAGAGGCTATATATGGGGTATATATATATATATATAAACCTTTGTATAAATCAGCAACGACAGCCGGCGAATTAGCATATCGTTAATGATGAACCAAAGCCCCCAAGTTAACCGCAGTTTCCATTCGGCGGCCAACGCAAAAAATCTGTGTTAATTTATATTCGATTAATTGTTAATTTGGGCCATAAAAAATGTCACTGAAATGATTTCCGCAAAACTTGAATGAATTCAAACAAGTACAAAATGAAATACAAAATGAAATACAATTGTTTTTTTAAGCCGAAAAGGTCAAGCAACTTTCACGGCGACAAATCTAAAATTGAAAAGCTTGGAATGCCGTTCAGCTCGAGTATCTCGCGGATCGCTTGTATCTTTAATTGACTCGTAATTAGTCTGAGCACACGCACAATGTTGAGGCTGTCCGGAGCTTGGAGTTGCGTTTCGATTGCTTGGCTTGCCTTGGGACACGCCCTCTCTCTCCAGCTCGATTGTCCGTGATTAATTGCCGCGTGTGTTGGGGACATTGCCAAAGCGACCGGAGAGCGCGGAGGTGTGCCCCGCACAGCAGGTGCCAAAAAAAAATAAGACCCACAAATAATAATAATCAAAAAAATACCCACAAACAAAACCTTTCCCACTCCCAGGCTCAAATTCCCAGCCACAAAACGATGATGATGGCCAGCCGGAAATATCCCAACTGTAATCGGTGTGTGTGTTTGTTTGATTTGTTGGGTTCGTCGTCGTCGTTGTCGTGTCCAGCAGCAAATTGTTGACACAACAGCAGAAACAAACAACAAAAAACAACAGCAGACACAAAACTTGGGACAAACAACACGAAATTAAGCAAAACAACAAATCGCCGAAAGTGAAGGTGTTGTGTGTGAGTCCAACAACTAAATATGTATATGATAATGGCATATAATGAAGCATTTATGCAAATCCGCGACAGCATTTCACACTCCACACTCCAAATTCAGCCAAGCGACTCATCCCCTTTCGCTTTCCATCCAAATAAGACATCAGAAAATATGAGAAACCAAAGTTAATTCACATATTTAGGGTTTTAAGGGGTTCTTTTTGTTTTCTTACTAATATTTAATAAGAAATACTGATTAAGTGTGACCAAAGGCATGTTTAACACAGAGGACTAAGGCAATGTGACCATAATAATGTGAGACAAAGGAGTTTAAGGCAAGGTTAAATGCAAAATTTAAAAAGAAAATCTTTGATAAAGAAAGAACTAATGACTAAATATGAAAACCATTTAATTTTTATTTAACTTCAGCAAAGGAATACAATTTTTTAGCAAAACTAAAAGTGTGACCAAAAGCCAATAGAACTCAAAATCAATATAAACCTAAAAAGAACCCCAAAGCTAAGCACATTATTCTCAACTATTAAGCTTAGACAAATATATATTCAATTTGTTAGTTTATAGCAGTTTTGGCATTACAAAAAAGCCTTATTAAGGCTTCATAACATAAGACTGGCATAAAAGATGGGGCTCCAAAGAATTGGCTAATAAAAATCGCATTAGCAGAGAACAAACCCTTATTATAAATCCAGCATAAAAAAAACAACTGAGACTCGAAAGAAAGCTTTACTATATAGATATACCCAAGTTGAATACGAAAAGCCGGATGGCAAAAAAAAGAGAGAATCAATGCTGAAAGTCATTCCCTGGAATCGAATTCCTCAGAGTCATCTTCAGGTGTTATGCCTCATGGATGGTCTATTTGGTGTTATGTCACAGCGGCAAACTGTTGATTTATGCAACTAATCCGTTGTGGCAACTGATGCTTCAGATTTTTGTGTTGTGCCATTGCTTTTTCAACTTGTGTCTGTGTCTGTGTCTGTGCCTTTGCCACTCCGCACTTCAATTTCAACTTTTGATTGCACTGCATTAAATTGATTTCTGCTGCTTTGATGCCATCTTCTCCTCATGATAATGGTCTTCATCGGAGTCTTCACCATCATCATCTCCATCTCCATCATCATCTTGGAATGCCGATGATGTTGTTTCTGTTATTAGCGCGCATGATTGGCATTTCTGGTTGCCTTCTCCTCGTCTGATTTCTTTCATCAGTCAGTCTATTTATTTATTTACTCTGATTACTTCACAGCCCCCTCTCTTGAAGTACAAATAAAAAGAAACTGCAATTGATTTTGGCCACTTCCGATTTTCGGATGTGACATTGCGCAATCGAAACGTAGGAGATCGGAGGAGATCCCACAGCAAATGGCATCCCAATTCGCATGACTTGCAGTGGCCAAAAAAATTCGCTTTCATTTCGGTTTCGTTACGTTTTTCGGGATTAGAAATAGTCACCAAACAACAGCGAAGAGCTGTGGAAAATACATATAAAACGCTGAGACGACATTCACTTTTCTGTGTAAATTGAAGCCATATTTTCGGCACATTTCAACGATCGCGTGGGCTTTTCAATGGGTTTTCCATTGTGTTTCTCCATTCCCCCTATACATTTTCTCTCTGGATCCTTTTGATTTTTTAAAGGATGCTCTGACAGAGACGGAAATATCTCAGCTTTCCACAGACCAATTAAAGTTTATAGTTATATCCTGCCATCAAATGTAGTTTGCCAAACTATTAAATTCAATTTTCTTTTCGATTTGTGTATTTTTGGATTAATATTCATTCGCTGTATTAATTTTTTATTGTAATTATTACACAAATACACATTTGTAATTCACCTAAGCATTCGCATTAATTCGTTTTATTTGGCAGGAAATACAAATAAATGTATATAATGCGCATTTGCATAGGATTTTCTTTGCATCTGTTTAAAATGCATTTAATTCGCATTTAATTGTACGCGATATTATCTGTTTAATGTTGAATTAAAAATAAATATGTACATATATATTTATATATATATATATAAAGTTAATGTTCTCTCACAGCCAACCAATTAGATTGCAATCCAGAATAAACTATTTTTAGCAGGAAAAGCAGACTGCCTTAGGGAAAGCTGCTGCTCTTTAGTATTTTACTGATGATCCCCCACCTGGGTATTATCTTGTTGCTGGCCATATAATTTAATACTTTTCATTTGCACAAAAAAAAGAAATAACTGCACAAATTCTTTTCATTCTCAGTGTTTTTCAAGAGTTCTTTTTTTTTTTTTGGTTTGGTTTTGGTTTGGCGCTTTAATTGTTTGTTGTTGTCGTTGTTCTGGCTGTTTTAGTTGTTGTTCTTATTTATAGCACTTGTTGTAGTTGTTGTTGAAACTTTTGTTGTTGTAGTAGTTGTTGTTGTTGTTGTTGTTGTTGAGCGGAAGTGGCTCGTTGGCAGAGGCGCGCTTTTTGTTTCGCAAATGTGTGTGCGGCCTTTTTCAATAGTATTTTTCACACTTGTGAAAATTAAAACTTAACTCGACATTTTCCCTGTGTGATGTTGCTGTTGTTGTTGGTGTTGTTAGTGTTGTTGTGCTGTCCGCCGGGCTTTTGTTGTTGTCGTTGTCGCTTGCCGCTTTTTATTGTTTTAATTACACGCGTTTTTCCGCGCATTGTTTCAATGACCGTCACGCGCCACAAGCCTCTCGTCGTTCTCCGTTCTCTCCACCCTTTTTCCCACTTTGCTTTCCTCCCTTCCTTTCCCCACCCCCTGCCCGCTTTGGTTTTTCCGACCTGCACACCGCAGAAATTGTTGTTGCCGCTGTTGGATCTGTTTGTTTGCAAAATGAAGTGGTCATATCTGCACACCAGGGCCTCCTCCTCATCTTTCTCTTTGCTTAACGCTTAACCCCTCTTTCGATAAGCCCAGCAGCAGCAGCAGCACCCAACAACCCAACCCCAACTTAACCCCCAAAGGCATTAATGATAATTTCAAAATGACATAAACGCAACTCCCCGAGCATCTACCCGAAAGATTAGGGATGGGAGTTTGAAAAAGAAGATTAATCGATGGGATAACTATGGTGAAAATATATAGTTCTATATAATTTATAATATAGAATTTTGTGCTGGAATTAATTTTAAAATCTAAGGAATGATTGCTTAAATATCTTAAATATAGAAATATTAAAATAACAAATCGATTGAGCATATCGTTTAGTGTGACCAAAAGAAGGTTTAACCCAGGAATTTAATTGAATTTAATATTGAATACGTTTGAGACAATATTAAATGCAAATCAAAATGATAGTAAATTGATAAAGAATTAAATATGTCTGATTCCAAGTGAAATGTTCCATTTAAACCACAAGGAACAAATTTTTTTAAAATAATAGTGTGACCAAAAGCGTATAGTATTCAACTGAAACTAAACAGTTTTATATAAAACCAAAAAAAAACAAACTCCGTAACCAAAGCACACATATTCTCAAAAACCCCTCAGAAAAATGCTTATAATAATTATAAACTTTCTTTAAAAATCATTTTCCATATCATATTGTATTTATTTTAATTACCAATAATTAAGTTATCGCTTTGAGTGCCATCGCCAGCCATGACGTCGGCATTGTAATCAATGAACTGGCGGGCCGCAGTCCAGTTTGCAGTTCGCAGTTCGCAATTCGGTTTGGGGCAACCCCAAGATAAATGAAATAAATGAATGGCCTCTCTCAGACCTCACCCCCCTCTCTCTCTCTCAGATCGTGCATTTTAATGCCTTAATGAAAAATGCATTTTTAATTATTTTTTGTTCATTTACAGGCAACCTTTTTTTGCTGCCGCCGGGCATTGGGATGGGCGGCGTTCGTTGGCTTATGCGGCGTATGCGTAATTTATTGTGCTTAATTTTCATTTCGACGTTGACAAGTTTAAGTTGGCATTTGCAAAACGGAATAACCAACCAACCAACCGACCAACCAACCAACCAAGCAGTCAACCAACGGCATAACGTTCACGTTAAATGTTAATAATAATTTCTCCCCTGGCAAAAGCAGCTCAAATTTCCCCCTGGACACAACAGCAACAGCAAACGGGGAAGCAAGTCTCGTTGTCGTTGTCGAGGACAAATATCGTATTTCATCATTTGTTTAAGCCAAGCACCATTGATTTGGCCAGGCCATCTTGCTACCTGGACAAGGCAAGGCAAGGCAAGGCAAGAGAGCTCGTCATTCATTAGGATAGCATGTCATTCATTAGCCCGTAGCTACTCCTCAGCTTTCAGCTTTCAGCATTCAGCTGGCAGCGTTGCACCCCTTTCCTCGCTCGGCTTCACCCGTTGCATGCAACACAAGGGCGAGACAGAGGCGGGGCAAGACGAGACAGTGGCGACTATGACTGCAAAGACGGCGGAAGCAGTGCGACAGGGATGTCATCGGGTTTCAAAACGATTTGTTTTTGCTTCAATAAAGACAAAATGTTGAATACAATTTGTGAAAGATGAGGGAGAAGGCATTGTTAGTTAAGAACTTTTACTAAATCAACTATTAAATATATTATTTAAGATCTTTCAGTTAATTATAATTTTCTAAAATATTTTATTATTATAAAAACCATCAGCAAGCCTGGGAAAATAAGTTACTTAAGTTCGAAAGTAGCCTAAGAATAATATTTAAAATTTTATAAACTTCTAAGCATTATTTTTGAACCTGTAAATAGTTCCATATTTCTCCTCTTTAATTTCAAGCTTCTACAAATCTCTGATCAGCTTTAATTTTCCCCTATTTCACCTTTAATAAAACCATGAATTTTCCCAGCTCAAAATTCAGCTATAATTTCCGCTGTAATTTTAGGTATCTATTTGTAACCCGAAACTCTCGTGTTGTGATTAAAACTCTCCCGACTCTGCCTGCATTTAATTAGCCTGAAATTAGCCTAATGCTGAATGCATGTAATTGTGACATTGTTGTCATGTCAATAAAACGTATCGAATCGAATCGAAAAAATGATAAGCAACCGTAAAGGGGGCAACAACATCATTTGCAACATCAGTCTCCGGACTCTCTGGCAGAGTTGTTCAACCAAATGGAACCGATATGAATGTCGCCAGTTGGGTCTAGAGCTCCAACGAACTCCAAAAACTCACCCAAAGAAAATGGAAACGAAAATGAAAGTTTCAATTACAAATTGCGGCACACTGGCAGGGGGGAAAAGCGAAGCGACACTTAATTACTGGTTTTTCCGCTTCAATAAATGCAACATGATTTTGAAGGTGAATGACGCCGGCGACTTTCAACAGCAACAAATTGGAGCAGTTGAAGGACTGAGAAAAGTGAGAGAACTGAGACTGAGACTGAGACTGAGACTGAGACTGAGACTGAGACTGAGACTGAGACTGAGACTGAGACTGAGACTGAGACTGAGACTGAGACTGAGACTGAGACTGACTGAAATTCTAAATTCTAAACATTCAAAGTCTTCTTAATAATCTCAAATAAAAGACTTGCCGAAATGCAAATTAAAAGTGTCAAGACGGAGATTCTTGAAAAGATTTAGCCAAGTCAGCAATACGGTGGCAATTAGCCCAAAACAAATTGGCCAAAAGCCAAACAAAGGCCAGGCCGTACCTCGCCTGTGTTCAATGCAAACAATTTGTTCAACTCATTGTGGGAATCAATCGCTGGGCCAGGCCAGGCCTCTCTCAAGGCCGTTTCTCTAATACACAGCCAAATTATAAGTACAAAAAGCAGACACACATAAAGCCAAATAGCACCCAAGCAATAAAGCATTATAGAAATATGTTATAGAGCCTAGAAGAGTCAAGAGTAAGCTGCTTAGAGTTAAACACATTTAGTTGACATTTTCGCAAAAGGCCAAACATCATGATGACTGGCATTGCCTTCCCAGATGCGTATCTTAAGATCGTCTTCTTCTTTTGTATCTGCATCTTTAACTATGAAGTGCATTCTTTGCATTCAATCGTTGCGAATCCCTCCGCCTCCCTTCTACACCCGCCTGCCATCATCATCTGCCTGTCAGTTCTCCTCCAATATTTGCCCTGAATGAGACACTAAAGTGAATTATTAGTTGTGCAAATAATTGCACAGTTTGCTTTGCACAATGCCTCCCCTCTCCTCCCTCCGCCGACAGCTTGTGGCAATATTTGGTCAGCGTAATGGCTGACGGAGAGTTTGCTGAGGGATGGGTTTTCCCAGGGATTTTCCAATGGATTTCTAATGGTAAGGAGAAGGTGGATTCGGGTGATTAGAGGCTCAAATCCCTAAAGGATATTATATTTTAATCAATGGAAAGGGAGAGCCTTGCGTTATGGGTCTTAAAAATATACTGAAATATTTCCTATTTAAAATTATATTTTATCATCAACAATATATCAAATAAATATAGTAAATATACTAGAAATACTATTTAAATAATTTGAGTAAACATTTCCTGTTAACTTTTTCACATCTTCTATATTTCCTCTCCGATTACTTCCCTTTAAATCCGAATTATCTTCCTTTTTACATCACTTCTGCTGACCCCAAAGCTCTTATCACTTTAGTCTCTCTTCTATATATTTTTTTCTGGCATTCTTTCTGCCTCATCTGCATGCCACACAATGTGGCACATTGTCCTAGCCAACCAAGAGGAGTTCTAATAAAGCAAAGAAAAAAAAATACTGTGATGACGATGACATCGCCTGTTAGATGGTGAAAACAAAATGTTGCATTTCAACGCCTTCAACATTTTGTTGTTAATAACACACACAAAGATTATGACCATCATATGACATTCCAGAGACCTGACGACCAGTTCAGTTTTTTTCCCATTATCACTCTTTTTTAGGAGAATATATAGGAGGTTGTATAGGAACCCTAGGGGGCACCACCAACAAGTCCATCTGTCTGTAAAGCGAGGCATCTATTTGCATTACTTCCCTTTTGTGGAACCTCTCTCTTCTGCTCTGTACCCCTTTTATACTTTTTATTTTTGCACTATTCCCCCGCTTTTCTCTCTCGGGTTTTCCCCCAACTCACAACGGGGCGTCGCCAGACATTCATTTCGGTTTATAGGTAGGTAAAGCCCTGCCCTGTCCTGTTCCTGCCCCATCCCTCACATCCCATAGTCAGGACCCAACTGAGCTGGAAAGCAATTTGGTTTAGGGCCTGCGCCTTTTATAAATGCATTTCACACTCTATTTTGCACTCACCATTTAAATTGTGGACATTGAATATGGGTCCAGGCTGCAGCTCCTGTATCAACTGCAAAAAAATAAAAGAGAAGAGAAATTGATAGGTTTCAATGGAAATATATATAGAAGAGTGATGTGGTTAAGAGTGAGTGTAAAGCCATCAACTTGACACTTTTCCACAGATTGGAATTCTTGGGGTTGTTAAGGAGTAAAGCTAAAGGTTTATATGGCTCATAAAATTAATTGTAGATTGAAATCGCTTTTTTGCTTAATTTTCCAAACTTATAATTAAGTTATCTAAGCTCTAGACTTCCTGCTCCCCCTACTCTTGATATTTCTAGTAAATAATATATTCCGTAATTTCCCACTCTATTTTATAGTTGACCTTCCCCTGTATCACCCAAAACAGGTGTTAAAAAAAAAGAAAGAAAATACAAAAAAAAACTAGAGACGTGGGCGTGAGCATCTCTGTCTCCAGAAAAATAAAACTTCAACTCATTATTTAAATTTTTCTTTTTGTTGTTGTTCATGACCCAGAAACGGAGACCGATCTCCAGTGCGAGTTCCCTTTTCCGCCAGCCAAGTATATATATATTTTTTATATAGCTCTTGGTCGTGAAACGTGGAGACATGGAAACGTGAAGTGTACGTGCGGTCATCTGTCATGATTCTCAGTCACTTGGCCTACAAAAAAAAAGAGTCGGGAGGCGAAGCATGGAGAGGTGGTGCCACAGCCGGCGGTTCTTTTGGCCAGGTCCGAGGCAAGTCCAAGCCAAGTCCATTGTCTATGTGCGTGAGCTTTGCTTAAATGTCAATTATTTCACGCTTATTAGATTTTTGATGGCCTTCATCACGAGACGCGGCGATGCTGACGACGATGATGATGATGATGATGATGCGAGAAAGCAGCCAGATATATATACACTCTCTATATATATAAGAGACACTACACATATAAGCAACACGTAAAAGTAAAAATAAAAGTAATGCCACTGCCTTCCATTTTTTTATGGCCTTTTAATGCGATCTTGATGCGTGTGTGTGTGGTGACAAAGATCTCCACTTCGGAGACAGTTGGCCATAGTTTTCGCCCCGTCTAGACGCCGAGCATAATGGCCAAAATGAATGGAACTGAATCGGATCAAGAGTGGGTCACAAGCCACACTCAGGTGCGTGTGAATCGCTCTCTCAGCGGGAGAGATCTCTCTTAAGGAAACTCACACTCAAGATCAAGATCAAGTTCAATATTTGAGCTAAGCTTTTAACAATCAGGTTAAGATCAAATCTTTAATACCACAAAAAAATATGGAGAGATCTTAAGATTATTATATTTTTTATAGAAAACCCCCAAAAGAAAACTCCTCTCTGACAGGTGATAAAACGTAAAGTTATGGTCATTTATTTTCATGATCATAAATGGGAGAACATCAAGTGCTTGGCCCGAATGAACGTGGGAAATCTTATGCACCAAAAATTCAAGGGAAAACTTTCACCACTACCAAATTTTATTATTTTATATTTTCCGGGGTAAGTTCGGGGTTCAGCAAGGAAATAAAATCATAGAAATTGTATTTAATATTTTCTAGAGAGTTATTTGAACAAGGAAATAAAATGAACATTTTTTTAATATTTTCCAAAGTTCTTTGAACAAGAAAACACAATGCAAAAATTGTATTTAATATTTTTCTAGATATTTTTTAACAAGAAACTAAAATCAACAAATATTATAATATTAGTCAGAAACACAAAACAATGTGAAGGAGTCATTTCCGACCCTATAAATCATATATATTCTTGATCAGCATCAACAGCCGAGTCGATCTAGCCATGTCTGGTTCGAAATTTTACATAATTAAAATGGTAAAAAATTAGGAAAAAATGGTATTTTAGAAAAAAATAAAATAGAGTATGCAGCCTTATTAGCCTTATAAAAACTAACTCAAAACAGTTGTCCGAATTTAAATTAATGTATTTTTGGCTTAGTTATTAAATTTTTAGGTTTTAATTTTCTCAAAAAATTACTTTATATTTTTAATACTCTTTTCGGGATATTATAATATCAGTCAGAAACACAAAACAATGTGAAGGAGTCATTTCCGACCCTATAAATTATATATATTCTTGATCAGCATCAACAGCCGAGTCGATCTAGCTATGTCTGGTTGAAAAACAAAATTTAAAAAATTTTTCGAAATTTTTATCGGAATTTTACATAATTAAAATAGGTAAAAATTAGGAAAAAATTGATTTTTCAAATAAAATTAAACTGAGTATGCAGCCTTATTAGCCTTATAAAAACTAAAACAAAACAGTTGTCCGAATTTAAATTAATGTATTTTTGGCTTAGTTATTAAATTTTTAGGTTGTAATTTTCTCAAAAATTACTTTATATTTTTAATACTCTTTTCGGGATATTATAATATCAGTCAGAAACACAAAACAATGTGAAGGAGTCATTTCCGACCCTATAAATCATATATATTCATGATCAGCATCAACAGCCGAGTCGATCTAGCTATGTCTGGTTGAAAAAAAAAAATCAAAAATTTTTTCGAAATTTTTATCGGAATTTTACATAAATAAAATAGTCAAAAATTTGGGAAAAAATTATTTTTCATATACAATAAAATACAGTATGCAGCCTTATCAGCCTTAAAAAAACTAACTCAGAACAGTTTTCCGAATTCAAATTAATGCATTTTTGGCTTAGTTATTATATTTTAAAGCTTTAATTTTTTCAAATTGTATATTCTAATTTCTAGACTTGTTTAAGCAAGAAAATAAAATCAAAACGTGGTATTTATTATTTTCTAGAGTTTTTTGAAGAAGGAAATTAAAATTAAAATATTATATTTAATATTTACCGGGATTCTCTTAAAAAAAAAAACAATTCAATAATTGTATTTCATATTTTCTGATATTTTTAAACAAAAAACTAAAATCAAAAAATATTTTATTGAGAAATACTTAAAGAAAATATAGAAAAAATTGTATTTTACATCATTCGGAGTTTAAAAAAAAAAAAAACATTAAATTAAAAATTTAATTTAATATTTCATTGTTTTTTGCGCAAGAAAAAAAATAAAAAATTTTATTTAATATTTTGTATTTTTTTTTAATTCAAAAATTGTATTTAATATTATCTGAAGAGTTCCTTGAACAAGAAAATAAAATACAAGGATTGTATTTGATATTTTCTAGATTTATTGAAACAAAAAAAATATAATCAAAATTTGTATTTAATATTTTTCGAGGTTTTCTAAGCATTACCTAAGCTAACCCAGGCTCAGGATCATCTTAGAGCCATCAAATAGTGAACTTCCTCAACTCTTTCTTAGCCAAAATTTGCCGCTTTCCCCTCTAACCAATTTCCAAACACTTCTTCCTCCAAAAGAGAGCCAGAGATAAATAAAGAAATTTTCAACAATAAACTAAAACGAGCTCTGGACAGCGGCGGAGCTATAACTTTGTTCCGCCAACGTAACGACATTTCGTACGACCTCATTTCCAAAGTCGTAATAATTTCATGAAAAACGCAGCAACGTCGACTGCATTTTCGGTTTTTCTTTATATTTTTTTTTTTTGGAAAAAGAAGAGGGGTTTTCTTTTTTTGGGAGGGATGAAGGGAAATGTTGCTGGTAATGTGCCAGTAAAAGGTATTTTAACGCTGGAATGCCTCCTTGGGCTTCGCCTCTTCCCCTCTCCCCTTTGAGCTGGCTCTTCTTCCCGGGAAATGTCGGAAAATGAGTCGGCGGAGGAGTCGGCGGAGGAGTCGGCGGCAGCGGAGTTTTCCTCGTCGGTTGCTTTGTCATGAAAAATAACTTCGCTTCGTTGAAATGACAGTCACGATTTTTTTGCCCGCTTTGCTCTTTTCGTGTGTCTTCTTTTCGGTTTTTTATATTTTATTTATTTTTTTTGGTAACTCCTCCTGGCCAGTGCTTGTCCCCCCCTCTCCTTAACTGTCAGCATCACAGGTTGTCTCGTTTTTATTATGATTTCCATTCTTTATGCTAGATTTACCCCCCTTTTTTGTGACAGTGTAACAGACTAAATGAAAGACGATGAATTTATTAAATTTCCCGTGTCGGAAAAACGTTGTCTGGCCAACTATAATGGCCAGAAATGTCAGCTCTATGAAGGGGAAATAAATTAATAAAAATATGTACAAATATATATATATTTTTTAAAGTTATGTTTCCAAAATAAACAATAATTAAAACAAACAAAAGATTAAATTAATGTTTACTTGATTGTTCTTTTAATGCAATTGAAATGCATAGTAAATATGTTTGTTTATTTAAAGGCTGTGCTTAAATATTTAATTTAAATTTCTTTATCATTCCCTAATTCGTTATTTATTTTAATTTAATTTAACTTTTCATTCTTTTTTAATCCTTAATCCCCAAGCGAAATATGACTTAAAGATTGACAAAGTTTACACATTTCATCATAATTTTCCGCCAAACAAAACAAGAAGCAATGGAAAACTTTGTTCCGTTTTCTGTCCTTGCTTGATGCTGTTTTCATTTTTTTTTTGTTGCAGCATTTTCCATATTTTTCGTACTTTTTCCCTGTATTTTCCCCGTACAATGTCGAAATTCTTTTGAAACAACTTTTTCGCCCATGGCCTCTTCGCTCGGTAAACTGCGGCGGCTAATAAAGAATGTAAATGGAGCAAATTGCTTGGCCGAAAGGTGAAATTTCATAAATTTCGTGAAAGGGAAACGAATGGAATGTCCGCGGGGCGGAGCGCTGGAAAAGCGTCGGGTGAGGGGAAGGGGAGATCTGGAAAAGCACATGAAGAAAACTCATCGCTCGTCGGAACTTTGTTCGAACAAAACTTGGCCAACAATCGTAAAAATTGCGCTGTGTCATTAATCTGACGGGACAGACGGGGGCGGGCGGAGGGAAGTTCAAATCGACGCCCGAAGGTTCGGGTTTCGAGTTCCACCTGGCAGAAGGACTTCCAGCTGCCACGCCCCCTTGGGCCGTTATAAAAGCGTTTAGCCTTAATTGTTTGACGCCAAACAACGCTTCGAAAAAAAAGGTTACCTTATTTTTGAGAGGATGATGAGAGTATGAGGATGGGAAAGGTAAAGAAGATGAGGTGTTCTGCTCTCGATAGGTGGTTTTATTAACTTATTTATAGAGTTTTTATATTTAAAAATAAATTTATTTAGTTATACATTTATTTTTGTTTAATTAAAATTATAAAAAAAGACCTAAGACCTCTCGATCGGTGGTTTTATTTACTTATTTATAGAGTTTTTATCTTTAAAAACAAATATATCTAGTTCTACATTTATTTTTGTTCAATTAAAATTAAATGTTTCAAGCTCCAAATATTTTACAAAAAAAAGAACACCTAAGAAAGCTTAACATTTAAAATGTTTGTATTTGAAATCTTTTCTAAGAGTGCTGAAAAGTAGGCAATAAAATATTTTTGACGTCTAACTAATTCCATAATTTCTTGTATACTTTTACCTTTTATAAATAGTTTATACATTTTGTTGGCGATTTTAGAGGCCGTTTTTTTTTTTTGGTTTTAGTTACTAACTTTAAATAAAATACTTAATTTGTTAAATATTTTTATTGTGAAATTTATTCTGTGATTTTTTTGCATACTTTTGGATACATTTTTCAAAAGTTTTGAGTTATTTTAAAGGCGATTTAAAAAATAATACTTATAATTTAATAATAATAATTAATAATAATAATTAATAATAATAAATTAAATGCATAATTTGTATTTTTAACTTTTCTATCAAGGATATTATTCCAGAGTATTTTGTTGCTTAAATATCCCTTCTATTTTTTTTTAAACATATATTTTTCCCCCTTTGCTCGATTTTGTCCCCTTAACTTTCCTTACCCCCGTTAAAGGTTATTGCTTTTGCTCAAATTCTTGTTCCTGCTGATGTTTCCTTGGGTTTGAATAACTTTTTTGTTTTTTGTTCATCATAAAATAAAAGGAAAAATCAGGAAAATCGGAAACGAAAACGAAATCCAACCGGCTGCTGCTGTGAAACGGTTTTTAATGACCGAAATATTAAAATAAAAGGTGATACCTTTCCGGAATTTCCCCACCTTTATCGCTGCGCCCCTTTTTTTCCGCTTCGAGTAATTTGAATGCTGTTCGTGCGGCCTTTTGTTTATGGTCAAATATAAATTTCTCGCTCCCCATTTTCATTTTCATTTTTTTTCTTATTTTTTTACAACTGGCAGCAGCAGCAGCAGCAGCAGTCTTATGACACTTTGGACCCTTCGGGGGCTTTTGCTTTCTTTAATGAAAAATTAAATTAATGAACGCACATTTGTGTGCCGCCCCCATGAACACTTTCTTGTGCAAACTTTTTGACAAGGAAATTAATTTGGCAATTGCAATAAAACTTTTGCAGCAGATTTGGCCCATTATTCTTGGCTAAGGAGGAGGAGCAGCAGCCCAGCATGTCCTGCTTATAACCAAAGCCATTAAATAAATTAGTCAAATTCCCCGAACGACGAAAGTTGCTCCCTTTTCTTGGAGCTTGGAAAGCAGCAGGCTGCCTTCGGCCAGGTAACCTAATCCCCACCTAATTGGCTGCCAGGATCCAATTTCCCAAAGCCGGAAACTTGCTGGCAGTTCCGGGTCTCTCTCTCTTTCGCAGGCAGATTGAATGCCAGAAATCGGGGCCGAGCCTGCAATGAGCAATAATTGCACTTTGACACGACGCAAGGATGAGGATGAGGACGAGGACCCTTTCCCTGTGCTCACAAAATCCACCCCGGCAAAGACAATGGTCGGCCCTCTACCCTCCTCCGGACACACTAATAAATCCTTGTCACAATATCCTTTTGTTTTGCCATCTTTTTTCACTTGAGCTGCGAGTGCAGGCGCAGGACGGAGTGAAGGGAGATTCATCCTTTTTGAATTTGCAGCGCAATAATTCAAAACACATTCGCTGACTGACAGACAGGGGGAGAGATACAGATACATATATAGCAGGGAATAGGACCAAGATAGACAGAGATAGAGATAGAGATTGGGGTGGACCAAGCGCAGCAGACTGGTCTGGCTGAATCTCAAATGATTAAGGTCCTGTCGACACGCAACATCAGCATCGGAAGGACCCTGGCATATGCCATATGATCCGAATTAATCAGCATAGCCCAAGTGTATTTATACAGATGATCTCAATTAATATTTATGGCAAACATCATAAATAAACAGGAAATAAAAGAGAGAGAGGGAGGAGGCGGAAAGGGATACTCAGCAATTGATGAATAATATTTTTAAAAGGAAAAAAGCATCAAGAGATGATAGAAATATTAATGGAATTATCTCGTTTTCTAGCTTTGGTAGCAAATTATTTTTTTTTTATTATTTATAATTATTTATTTATTATATTTTTTTATACAAAAAATCCAATCCGGGAGGAGTTTTTTTTTAGGAACAGCCTTAAGAGTTAATCAAATACATAAAATACTCAAAACACTCCTAAGAATACCTCAGTTCTTAGTCTAAGAATCAAAATAAAGCTTTATATAAACCCTAAAAACCAAGAGTTACAACCATTTGTGTTTTTTTATAGCGTCCTTGACATTTTTCCTTAATAAAAACTATTAAAGTTTATCAAAATACTCAAAATACTCCCAAAAACAACACCTCAATTCCTAGCCTTAAAATCAAATTGAGGCTTTGTATATAGACAAAAATCCAAGTGAGAACATACTGTGTGATCCTGCTGGGACCCCGAGGGCAGTGCTAATAAATTTTGCCAGTTATTTATGCTAACAAACATTGCTGAATAATTCAGGGAATGCACAATTGCAGCAGCAGGAGGAGCAGGAGCAGCCTGGCAGTTGGAAAATTTAACAATATAAACGCCACATTTCAGATGGCTTGACTTTTCACGGGGGGGAGAGAGTGGAGAGGGGGGGAGAGAGAGAAAAGCGGGGAATGCAAGTGAATCTCGCTCTAGAGCCCCCCTATAACATATCCCCCCTCGCTGGAGAAACACTTTTGGGATACTTGAACTTTAACCCTCTCTTTCCCTCTCTCTCTCTGACTCATTTTGTCCTGTATCTTTAAGTGCACACAAGAAAAATAAGAGAAGGGGGAATATATATATATATATAAGTATCTATATATCTACACACTCCCCCCTCTCTGTGCTCTGCCTGTGTGCTTAATTCCATTTTCATTTTCATTTGCAGAGGACAACAACAGGAAGCGGGCGAGGCGAGGTTTTGTTTGAGTTTTCAAAAAGCAGCAGGAGGAGCATGAAGCGCTTTGATTCCGCTTTTCCAGGCCTCGTGAACTCTTCGCTCGCTGCTGTTGTTGTTGTTCTTTCACGCCCCCGGGAAATGGGTCAAACTCATTTAATTGGCAGCAGAAAAATAACACTAGAAAATAATGCATATGTAGCTGAAAGCTATAGGTGATCGTCATAGGTTTATATAGAAATTAAATCTATTAAAATGTATAATTAAATCAAAGCTGAATTCGTAGTGAGTTTAAATGCATTCAATAAATTTAGCTATAAAAACACAACCTAAAAAATTTTTCTAAAAACCGATTTAAATAAAATTTTAAAATGTTTCTAAGCGCCTTTAAAACCTTTTTTTATAACATCTTTTAAAACCCCTTTAAACCCATTTTAAAACCTTTTTCAAAACCCTTTTAAAAACTCTTTTTTTATACAAAATATATATAATTAATATCTGTATTTGGTATAAGATAAACACTTACAAGAACCGAAACCTCTTACAAACAAATCATGCTAAAACTCTCCTCAAAACTTTTCCACACACCTCTTTCAGAACTCCTCGGGAAACTCCTCCCAGAACTCTTCTAGAAATTCCTTGTATATCCCCTTAATTACTTCTTTAAAAATCCCTTTAAAAATGTTTAAACTTGTATATAACCTTCTTAGACTTATAAGTAATTGGAAATCAATTTATATAATCAAATTTAAATCTATTTAAATAAGTATAATTATATTTTAATAAATAATAATATTAATATCTAGTCTTTTAGGTTAATTAAAAACTTAAAAGGCACACAAAAATCCCCTCATTAACTCCCTCTAAAACCTTACCCAAAAACTCTCTTCATAAGACTGTGTAAAAACCTCTTAGAAATATCTTTAAAAATTCTCATAAAATACTTTTCATATCCTTCTAAAATCTCCTCCTAAAAATCCCTTTAAAACTTCTCTAAAAATTTCTCTTGAGACCGTCTTGAAGACCCTTCTAAAAAATCCCCTCTTAAAACTCCTCCTGAAACCCCTTTAAAACATATGCAAAACCCCCTTACAAAACCTCCTAAAAACCCCTTCTAAAACCCCTTTTAAAACCCCCTTTTAAAAATTCCTTTAAAATCCGCTTCTAAAAACCCCTTCTAAAAGCCCCTCCAAAATATTCTTGACTCATTTTATGACGTGGTAATGCCTTATAAATGCTTATCCCCCCCACCCAAACAAGGGGATTACTCCTAATGTCGCCAACGCCGCCTCCAATCCCGACCAGCTGGGATCCGTTAGCGAGACCCCGAGACCCCGAGACTTCGAGACTTGGCGAGCCCCAAAAGATCCGAGTTCCGAGTTCCTGCCCTCGTAAATCACAGCGAGGTGTGAAATTAAAAATAGTTCTTCTGACATCTAAATGCGATTGTCAGTCAACTCCTCTAGAGATGGTATGGGGCGTGGGCGCCTTCGAAAATGAATTTATGACAGCACAGAGAAATATACAGAAATATAAATATAAATGAACAGGCCATCATTCAATTGGATTTTTGATTTTGGATACGGATTCCGGAGCGTGCTCCCATCATATGGGAGTGTGGGAGAAATGTAGGGGAGTGTGTGGGGGGAGTGTGGTGTCCACTCCCCAAAAATACTGCCCACAGTGAGGCAAGCATCACATGAGATGTGTGTGTGAGTCATAACTGCTGCCACTTCCGCCTGCGAGAGGGTTCAAAAAACTCCGAGAAACAAAAAAAAAGGCCGAAAAAAACCAGCCAGAGATTTGTGAGTTGATTTTGAGGTTGATGCCTCGCCTCAGCGGGGCCCGCGGGGGCATTGAAAGCGTTTTAATTTTCTTTATCTTACGGCTACGCACTTGGGCGATCTCAGATTTGTACTCAACCTCCAAAGCACACACAAAAAAAACACAAAAAAACACACACAAACACACTCCGGGGTCACTTTGATCGCTCTTTGAACCTGGAACCAGGTGGGGATTAACTCTGATTGCTTGGGGTCTTGGCTAGACGGTTCTTTTATGATCTTTTCGGTTTGGTGTCTTTACGTTTTCAACTTTCTGGTTTTTAATACTAAATAATCTTTTTAGATTTGAATATAAGAAGGTCTTTAAGAGCTACGTCCTACGTATTTCCTGTTTAATTATTTTGTATATTTAATCCTCAAAATATACTTCTGTACATATATATTTTTAATTTATATTTTTTCTTTATAATTTCTAATATTTAGTTCTAGAAAGTTATTTAAGATTTGTATGCGAAAAGAAGTTTAGGAGCTCTGAACATATCAGGAAATTGTTATATTTTATTGGTAGCTATTTTCTTTAATATTTTGTATATATATTTAAGTTTTTTTACTCTCTATAAATTCTATTTTATTTTATATATATTTTATATTTTCCCTATATTTAATTTCCTGCTTCTTCCGGACATTGCCTAATAAGTATGATGTCACCTTTCCTCGGCAACTTTAATCCCTCTCGACTGGCTTAAGCCAGCCATCGATCACTCAGCTATTCATGGAGGAAGACAAAAAATAATCAACACAAAAAAATACTAATAATTCAACAACAAAAAATTACAACAAAAAATACACCAACAAAAGGAAACAATACATGAAAATAAAATAACAAAAAGTACATTTAAAATTGTAACAACATAAGAATACAACAACTAAAATACAACATAAAATAAAACACATACAAAAAATCAACAACAAAAAATCAACAACAAAAAATACAACAACAAAAAATACAAAAATAAAAAACACAACCACTAAAAATGTCACAAAAATAAATTCAACAACAAATAATACACCAACATAAGAAAACAATAACTAAAAATAAATTAACAGAAAAATACAATTGAAATTAAAGCAACATAAGAATTCAACAACTAAAATACAACATAAAATACATCAAGAAATTCGACAACAAAAAATACAACAATAAAAAATTCAACAACAAAAAATATAACAAATATAAATACAACAACCAAAAATATAACAACAAATAATACACCAACAACCAAAAAAAAGTACACCCCGGTATATAAAAACTATTTACAACAAACGAATCGGTTAACGTTGAGAGGGGATTAAAATTAAAATTAAAATTAAAAGCTCCCCTCCCCTCGAGTGCCTCCCCCGTGCTCACTCGATAATTGACTTGGGCTTAACGCAATTAACAATGGCAGGAAAAAACGAATCAATGAGTGAGAGAGAAGTATAAAAAAGCAGAAAAGAAAAATCTGACAAATAATGAATAATCTCCGACAGAGAGGGAGGGGGAGGAGGAGGTGGGAGTTGGATTGGCGAATTCAATAACCGACACGGGGCCATAAATATAAACATGAATATAAATACGAGTGGTGGTAATCCTCCTCTGAAGGTTCACTCTGGCGGAAAGCGCCGCTCAAACTAACCATGAAAATCATCAAATAATCGACCTGCCCGCCCACTTCCGGCTAGTTGAATATTATTTTTGGAATATTCTGGGAGATGTGCTCATCATCATAATCATCATAATCGTCATCATCATAATCATTGGTATCGCCACGGCGATCATCGGTCAGATCGGTAATCATCAGTGGAGGCAAGTGGACATGGCCACAAGTTGGCTTAATCGTTGGCACATTTCGCGGATGAGCGACCACCGCGTCGGGCAACAAAATTATGCACAGCAATTAGGCAGATCTACAGCTAGGAGCGGGTAGAGAGAGACAGAATTTCGACTAAGGAATACCCTGTATTTTAAAGATACAAAAAAAAATTGGGTAAACAAAAGCGTAATTTATAAATGAAATTATACATGTTTTTGTAATAGAAAGAAATTTTTGCAGATTGGAAATATAGAAAAAAAAAAATTAATATATAAAATAAAAATTACCTTTAACTTTTAAAATAAAATAAAATACTTATAATAAATAAAACTTCCTATAGGAGACACCTTAAGAAAGAACTCAAAAGACTTGACAAATTTGAATTAAAAAATTATTTAAAAATTATTAAATAATTCCCAATCTAAGCCAGTTACCTCATGACCCTAAAACCCATATACCTAGCACTTCCAGGGTATTCACAGCTTATTAATTAGCTGATAAAAACAATGAACAAAAAATGGAGATGAGGTTCGGTCTGGGGTTGGGGTTGGGGCTTGAAGTGTGGCCTAAACCACCTGCTGGGCTCGTGACTTGCCACTAAGGTCTAGTCTTCTCTGCTCAAATGATCTTTTCAATGACAATTCCTTAAGGTTTTTTTTTTTTTTGTTTAATGTTTGCTGAGTTGGGGTGACGTTAACGTAAGAATATAAACAAAACAGACATAAATTTTTAGGTAGATATTTACTGTGTTTCTTGTCTTTTGTAGCAGAGAGCAAAATTCACCGTGAGTGTCACCAGTGTCCCGTCTGCTCCTGCTCCTTCCTCGAGAGATGTCCCTGTTCCTGTTGTACACCCTTTGTCTGGGCCTACTCATTCTGCTGGTTCTCGTGGGCATTGTCTTTGGGCCGCTGAAGAGAATGCTTTTGACCCTGGCCAGGAGGGAGAGCAGCAACCGTCTGGCCTTGGTGCCCGTTGCCCCGCGCCACGTCCAGCCAGTGCCCTATGATCCCCTGGAGGCATCGTCCTGGCACAAGGGCATTCGTGCCCACATCCGGTATCTGGCACGCTACGTTCATGTACCGCCCGATCTGGATGAGGGTGGCATGCCGGAGGAGCTGCACTGCCACATGCTGGTCCTGGCCATGCTGCAGGATCTCTTTCGAACGGGACGACTGCAGAGACCCACTGTGGCCGAGACGGAGTCCGTCTTGGACATGAGTCCAGTTACCACTCGCCTTCGAAGTCAGAGTCGCTAAGGAGGTGGCAAGGACCTTGCGATGAAGGAAATGGAAATGATGTGCACTTGGGACACCCATCATCATCATCATCATCATCATTATCCATTTTGGCCTGTATTAAATTCGAAGCCTAGTAATCATTTTCGTGGCCTAATAGCATTTTAATTGCTTTGCCCAGGACCTTGCCCTTTGTATTTGATTTCCCCTCAAATTAACAACAATTTCTGGTTCAAGCAGGAAGTGCGGCAGACTGTTTATTTGCATCCTAAGCCTAGGCTGAGTCGAGGTACTGGGGCCATTATCCTGCCAGAGCTACTGCTAGGACATTGCCTGACAAGGCAGCCTTAAGAAAGTGGCGGTATAGTCTTCCCTTGGGCTAACGAAGATGGTAATACCCTTGAAATTCAACTAGGAATACTCGAGAAGAAGCTTATACATAGTTCCTTTTAAATTTAAATTAACCCGCTAAATTGTTGCTAAATAAAATACCCCAGAAATACACAGGGTATCTCTTTAAAGAGACGCAAGACAGACTCCCCGGGGTGAGCTCACCAGGACGAAGGAGCTGTGGCAAGGAGCTGCCGGGGATTGACATGTAACTGTTTGTCACACAAAATTAGCGTCGGGCGTCGAGTGCCGAGTGTCGGCAACATCATTTATCAATGTATCAATTGTGCAGGACGACAGGCGACAATAAAAACAAAGCTCTAGCAAGGGAAAGTCGAAATGGAAAAGCAGGAAAAGTGTCGAGGGGAAAAACAGAAGGCAAGATATCAGACAAGACAAGACGACGAGGGTTGACAATTTTGGCAATTTTTGGAGTTGGAGTGAAGAGTTCGGGAATCGAAATCGGAGACATGTTCCATGTTGATGTGGAATTTCTTTTCCTTTTAGTTTTTCCCCGAGATTTTTTCCCCGAGATTTTTCTCTGATATTTTCCTGAGATTTTTCACAAGATGTTTTCGTCTTTACGCGTGAGTAAGGATAATTAGTTAGGGATTTGACACTTACAGAGAAGAGGGTTGAGTTTACGAAGAAGAAAAGATTGTTAAGGATATTCTTGAATTAGAAACTTATTAGAAATGGTTACATTTTTTAAGAAAATTTATTTAGAAAATGTTTTAAATGGGAAGGAACTTAAACTTCATATTTTAATAAAGAGAAGACTTGAAAATAGCAGAATTACAAGTAGGTTAGGCATTAAATTTAACTCAGAAAAGGTTTAAAAATGTGAGATCTGAAAGTACTTAAAATATAGCTAATCATAAATCAAAAGATATATTTTCTAACTAATATTCCCAATAGAAAATGAGGTTTTAAAATAGCAAAACATACGAATAAAAATTAATACCTTTTGCGGCACGTGGCAGATACTTTTTTCCCAGTCAATTACTGTAGTCTTCAAATATATTTCTGCTTAAAATATTACAAGTTTTGAAAATATATCTCCACATTTATGCCCTGGGTCAGCCGCCAAAATGCCCACAATTCACAGAGACAGAGAGCCCCATAAAGCTGTCATAACCATAGAGCAGGCCTCCCTCTATGGAGGGACTGGACCAAAGTCAAGTGATCACTCTGTCAGGGCTCTCTTCTTCTAGTGCTTCCAAACACACACATATAGCAGCCACCTCATTGAACTGACATTTCAATGACATTTTATCACACTTTAGTTTACTTTACTTTTGGGTTTACTTTACTCTCTGTTGCTGCTGTTCATCGTTTTTAGTTTGTTGAATTTTATGGCTGGCACACGCGGTGCCCTGCATACTTGAAGAGCTGAATGTTTGTGACCCCATCATATGGATATATATATATATAGCATCATCCTCTGTAGAGCCATCATTATTATTATCTTCACCCACATTGGAATGCATTTGCGTTTCGTTTCACGTTATTTTTTTGCTGTAGTTTTTCGACACGCTCAGAGTTTATTAAACGCTGCCCTTGGCTCATTGGCTGAATGACTGAATGACTGACTGACTGACTGAGCAAGTGAATGAATGAGCAAATGTTTGGCTTTCAATTTGGCTTCGATTAAGCAGGGCTGTGAGTCAATATTTACCCCGCGTTTTGGCAACCGAAGGTCGCTTCTTGGCCCCGAAGTCAAGTCAAGACGCCGGAGAGACCCCCGATTCCGATTTGTCGCCTTTGGAGCACTCATTCATAATAATAATCAGGCAAAATGCCCGCCGTGCAATATCATTATTATTGTTTGGTTTTATGCCACGGCAATTAATGGCCAAGTTTCCAAAAAAAAAAAAATATGCTTATATTTGCACAGATTTGTATTTAATTAGTGGTCGCCGCACGGTCGGAGATATATATAAATATTTTCCAGCCACTAAATACATTTTTATTGATGGTTTTAGAGTGCTGTGACATGTGTATATATATATCCATCAGCTATTGCAATAGGATTTTTTTTTCTCCTCTCGCAGTTGGGCAAATTTTACCGAAATTACCAACAAATTCAATTGATTTTAAATGGAAAAATATTTGCAAAATAAATCAAGTGAAATGTAACAAGAGAGTTCGTGGGTTTCTATGTTATCGATTTATTGTCTATCAATTTTGATTCAAAATAGATAAATAAATTTCAGAAATATTTTTGTATAGTTTTTAATGAAGTATAAAAGGGTCTCCTAAGTGTAGAATTTAACAAGAAATTGTGATTATTTATTATATGACGCATCGATATTCTTATCAATTTATTGTCATAAAAATAGATAATTGATATATGGTTGATTATGTTATCAATTTATTGTCAAAATCGAAAAAATCTTTTTTTCATATTTTTTTTAGCTTTTATAAAAGAAAAAATATAAAAAATATAAATTCTTTCCTTAAGACTTAAATTATTTTTTGAGAAATGGAGATTATTTTACTCATCGATAATTTTATCGATTTATTGTCTATAAAAATAGATAACGAAATTGTTTATATATTTAAATACATAAACAAATTGTTTATATATTCTTATAGGATTTCTTAAAGCAAGAAATATCAGTTATATGCTCTCTTAAAAGTATAAACTTACTTAAGAGAAAGTAAATTCTAATTTAAATCGATAAAAAATTAATCAATGACAAGATTAATTTGCCTTAGAACCCCAAACATTCTATTCATAAGAAATACAAAAGAGATGATGATGAAAAACCCCTTAAGTAAGCCATAAAACCAGTCATTGTTTTAAAATTTAATTTCAAATTTCCTCCCTCCGTTATCGATAGACAAGCGAAGCGATAAACCGATTGTTTCGCTTCATAATTTCAACACTCATCGATGGCGACACGACACGAAGGGGGGAGGGAGAAAGCTAAACAAAATCGAAACAAATCTCGTAAAACTCCACTTGACACTTGTCCCCATCGAGTGGGGGGCTGTCTCTTCCTCTCTCTCTCTCTTGTCTCCCAGTATCCCTGACACCACCACCCTTTCCCCCCACTCACTCTCTCGGAAAAAAGGGGGATTCCCATGGTGCGTTTGACGTTTGCTGCTGACATGTCAGCAAAATTTTAACTGGCAATTTGCAGCAGAGCCCGCGACACAGAGCTCCTGTGTGCCGTCGTCGCCTCTTGCTCCTAGCTTTTTCCCCGGCATTTTCATTCTCGCACGTAGACAGTCCAGACAGGCATAGGAGAGGCGAGGGGGAGGGGAGTGAGTGCTAGAGAGGGAGGAGATTATGGAGAGAGAGGGAGAAGGAGCAGAAGCAGAGGCACAGCCAGACAGAAGGACAGTTGGACGTTCCCTCTCCTCCCTCGACAATTTCCCAGAGCGTGTCTCTCTCTCTGTCTGTCTGTCTGTCTGTCTACGGCTTTTCCCACTGCTTTTCCTCCTGTTTTCCTCCCGTTTTCCCCTTCTACCATTGTCATTCTAGTTGTTGTTGCATGCTACATGGCACAATATGTTGCTATGTCTGATGTCTGGGCCCTGCCTATGCATACGTATCCCTTCTCTAGCCTTGCCACTTGAGTTTTGTGCTTTTGTTCACGACTGTTATTCAGTGCCCACCATTCACCCGCTCCCCCTGGGTTTCTTGCAGTGTATTTGTGCGCGAGCATTTTTTGGTAATGGTGTCAAAATAATTTGGTTTGTCATTTGTTTTTTGGGCACGCCCCCACTCAAGGTGAAATTGTTGGACACAAAACTGGCTTACTGGTCAGAAATGGTTGGAAATGGTTGGAAATTGTCAGAAATGGTCAGAAATTTCCAGAAATGTGGCACAAAAATAGGCTTTGGGTACAGTAAGTGAGTGGTTGAAAAAGGTTCAGCATTAATTTCTGTTTTTTTTATTAGCTTAAATGAAACCAATAAATATAAACAAAAAATAAGGGTAGCTTAAACAAGCTTAAAGGTTGCTTAAGCTTCTAATTGATTTTGACTTTAATCCGAATCCCTTTTCAAGCACACATGAGACACAACTTTGTCGGAGGATACTAATTGGTTTAAGCAATTTTTTTTAACTATTTGTTGGGTACCTTTTGCGTTTTAAATTTTATATTGATTTAAAATATCAGTCATTTTAAGTTATATATTGATTTAAAATAGCATTTGCCTTATATTCTTTATTTTTTTTTAAATTTTATTCACCTTAAATTCTGGATTTATTTTAAAACCCAAAACTGTTTTAAATATCATTCACCTTATATTTCATATATATTTATAAATATCTCTTTATCTTTAAATTCTATATTTTAATTTGAAGAATAACCTCTTCCACCGCTTTCCCTGAGCATTTACTACTCTATTTTCATCTGCTTTCCTGATTTATGAGATCATCTCCGATTGTGTTGTCCTAGTTTGAAGCATTCTCGGGATTCCCCCAGCGCCTTTTGTCTTGGCTGGAATTTATTTGAGACTGGCATTCGATAGTTCTTTCATAAATCATTGCCTCTGTGTTATTTCTTTTTTGTTTCTTATATTTTTTTGTTCTTTTTGTGGCAAAAAAACAATCTCTGATTGATGAAGGAGCGGCAGAAACAGGAGCATGAATCGCTTAAATGTCACTTTGCAGCCCTCACGCCTCCCTCATCATCATCATCATCATCATCATCATCATTTTGCCTTTGTTTGTTTGCTAATAGCTTGTTAGCCATTTCAAAAACAATTTTCTTACTTACACATTCCAGCAACAAGGACAACGACAACGATGGCATAAACAACAACATTAGACAGCAACATGTGTAGCCCATAACTTCCACTGCCCCCCCAGTCAGGATGGGTGGTGTTGCCCTTTTCCCAGCATGTCCTTTTTCTGCTCTGTCATAATTCAAGGCAAGGAACAAAAACGCAAAAACAGAAAGAGGGAAGAGAGGGAAAAGAAAAGCAGGGAGAACCCTCTGCCAAGGCACAGCTGAATTAGAGGGGAAAAATCGAGGGCAGGCACACACATACACATATTGACAGGTTCTGGCCGTAAATTAAACAGGTAACAAGCTACATTTTGGCTTTAAATTTTCAGCTTGTTTTGCCCCTTGAACAAATATCACTCATACGCCGTGTGGCCCTAGAATGATGATCGATCACTATCTGTTTCAATCATTGTGTCAGCGATCCGAAATTAATATATACATTCAACACACAGATTTCAGACAGCTGTGTGTAAATGATATATCCTGTAAATAATATATCCAATATAACCCCTGGTCCTTGGTTAACTTTAATTTTTGCCAGCTTGTTGTTGCTAATATATCATGACAAAAGAAGGGTTGCCACACACACAGCTCTCTCTTCCTTTTTTTTTTGTAATTTCCCCGACTGAAAAAGCCGGGCTGTTACATTTCCCCCCCAAACGCCTTTGTTTTGTTTTCATTTCATTTTTTTGTTTTTGTTTTTTTTCGCAAACTTTTGTCGCAAGTTTGCCTTTGTCGCCTTTTGTCTCGCTTATTCAACCCTTTTTTCTGTGTGTTTTTTTTTTTAGGAACACATCCTGTGCTGAAATACTTTATACTTTCGCCTCCTTTTTCCCCCCCCGGTTCCATGTGTTAATGGCAAATTAAAATTCACTTAACAACATTCCACTTTAGTTTCTAATTTGAAATTTCATTTCAACACTGCAGTGCTCTCTCTCTGTATCTGTCTCGTTTTTTATTCAAATGCCCAAAAATCCTCGTTAAGAATTTATGAGCCGGAGCCGCAAAAGCCGCAGACACCGCTCATGCAATTTGCATCCTGTGGGTGAAGGACCATTTCCTCGTTTCAAGGGGGGTTTTTTTCTTTTTTGGTTTTTTGGGCGAGTTTTTGGAGAGAGAAGGTTGTCAATAATAAATAAGGAAGGCGGCTGAAGAGAGAGAGCAATAACATTGAGGAGATAAATATAAACAAATTGGGAACAAAAAGGGTGCTCTTGAAATTTCTAAAAAATTTGAATAAGATATATTAGAAAATATTATAAAATATTATAATTAAGAGGAAATATTTAAAATGAATATATTTTATACAAGTAGAAGATTATCCCTTGAAAAGTAATTTGGCAAAAATATATTTAAACCCTAACTTTAAGGCCTCTTTAAGCCACATCCTTAACAAGTCCTTCACCTCTACTTCAGGCTTAATCGAAAAATCTCTTTACTTGCAGATTTTTCCCCTATCAACGAGAGGGTATGCAAAGTAATGTCCTTCGCTCTTTATATTTCCTTGTCCTCTGGGAAGGCTGGTGGTATCTTAAAAGCTTCTGGTCCACCTTTACATCCTGTGCTTCCCTCACCCATTCTCCAAGGACACACACACACAACTCGCACACCCCTTTGGGCTTGCTCAATTGAAATCAATTAAAAATCAATCAACTCAAATGTAGTGAAAAACAATTTTTAATTGAAAAGCAGAGAAGCAGCAGCAGGAGCCGAGTCCAGGACTGGACGACGCTGAAAGGATGCCCCACCTGGCGGCACCTGAGTGTGCAGCAGAGTTCTGAGTGTGCTGAGTGCTGAGTGTTGAGTGTTGAGTGCTCAATCCCGAAGTTCAAGTGGCTTCCACATCCACTTGGCAGACGAGGTGAGGTGGAAGGCAAGCAGGAAAGGACATGCCGAAGGAGAGGGCAAAGTGCATGAATATTTTATGAAGATAAATAAGGATAAAAACTTCAAACGACCACCAAAAGTGGTCGCTGCCTGAAAAGTGGATCAGAACCAAAAGGGGTGTAAAATGGTTGCCGGACACACTGGGCGTATGAGCAATGCGAATCTTTTGGCATTTTTCGGCATTTTCATTTGCATTTGCATTGCCCAAAAAATCCAATTGAAATCGAAATCAAAGAGCACCAGGCTTCTACATTTGATTGCCAACAACATATGCTGAAAAATAGAAGTTAAAAAACAGGCAAAAGGGGTTGAGGGGTGAGTGCTGCTGCCTCCATTTGGGGCATGGACAACCGCTAATGGTGTCTGCGGCCAAGTTGTAGGAAAAATAAGTTCGAGATTACCCCTTAAGCTAGGGGAAAAGTAGGGTATATAAGTTAATAAGGTATTAAAAATATATTTAAAAATATATTTCATAAAGTCTATATCAGATTTTAAGGTTTTTAAAAGAGTTTTACGGCTAACAAGTTTATTTAAAATAAAATAGGAAGAAGAAATATCCATCTTTCAACTATACATAATTTAAATAACAGTTTATTTCTATTATAACCTGTATTTTCCCTTACATTTATCTTATTTAATTTCCTACTTAAAAATTTCTTAAATAAATCCAATCTATACCCTTTTAAGGGGTACCCAATATGTCCTTAGACCCACTCTTTATTCCCTTTTCAAAAACTTCGTTTAATGAACTTTTGGCCATCGCCTGCATTATGAGCCGAACAGCAACAACAACAACAACAACAAGCAAACTAACAACAAACAAAAACAGCAAACAAACAAACCAACAAACCGACAAACAAACTGCAAACGGAATAATGGTTAGGAAAAAAGAAAACACATATATATATATATATATATAGAAGCCAAACTCATTTCAAAGCTATTAGGCGAAGTAGAAGGAAAAGTCCAGCGGAAAAACTATGCGTTGCACAAGGCAAAGAAGTGGAGAGAAAGAACTGGAGAATAACAAGGATAATGCCAAGAACTGAAATTAGAAGTGCGAGTCTAACTTAATTACATAATCCCCAAGGACTCACCTTGTAAATTTAAGCTCGATTTAAGGCGTTAATCCCACATTGTAGACCCAAGTTTGAAATTTCAATATTGAGTTCTGAAAGGAGAAATAATTAAAGTGTTAATTGGAATGCAATGAACTTAAGGTAAGAGATTTTTAAGGTAAAGAATAATAGGTAAATATAAAATAATATATAATAATGAATATTTTCAATGGTTCTATTGATATTTAAAGCTAAAGAATATTTAAACTAAAAAAGGTATTCAATTTACTTTTTAAAAGAGTATCTGTACCTCTTTAACACTTCCAATCTAAAATTTATTTTAATTAAAATTAATATTCATCTATTATAATATCGAAATGATCGATATACATATATTAATTATATAATAAAAATCAAAGTATTAATGATTAAATGCATATTTTGTTATATCAAACTTATGAAAATATAGATAATTAAATTAATTTGATCATTATTTATTTAAATTAGGGAAATATCGATAATTAAGTGCATACATTTTAATATATCGAAAGATTGGGTATATCAATGACTAATTTAATCTATTTTTATATTTAAATTATCGAAATATTAAATTTTAAATAGATATTTAATTTTTTTTAAATATTGATTAGAAAAATACATTTTTAATTATTATAAAAATTTTTCCAAATTTCAAAAAAATCATTTTTAAAAAACGAATTGCGAAATACCAATAATTATTTTTTTTTTTTAATCATATAAAAAATATCGAAATGAAAATTAACGATGATTAAAACGATTTTTTGCTGAAATGGAAATTTTTTAAGTTGATTTATCAAATTTCCTAAGCTTTATAATATATTTATATATTTAATTGAACTTTTTTTATTATTCGTGTTTTGTTTAATTTTATTTTTATATTTATTGATTTTATTCTATTTTCATTTTGGTGTAATATTTATTGCTTAAACCCGTTTATTAATTGTATTCGATAACTATCGCTTTTACCCGATTATTATTTTATTCCGTCATCGATTGCTTTATGAGAAAAACTTTCTGAAGAGAATTTTTCTGCTGTATCTCAGCCAGCTCCTCCTTTGACCTTTTGCAATTTCTGCAGAGGCGTTCATGCGTTAGAAAACCTCACATCCCCCCCACCTCCACCACACCCTCCCCCCAAAAAGGGTCGGTGGGGCGGGCGCCACTCAATGTAATGAAGGTCATTAGAAATGTACTTTGAGCTGGCGAACGGAGGCAAAAAAGTGCGTAGCACAAAACAAGAAAACCAGAACAAAAAGACAGAGGGCCGCCGCCGCCACTCTCTCTTTCGCACGCATTTTCACCGCCTTTCCATTGGTGTTCCATCGCTTTTCCTTTACTTTTTCCCCCCCCTTTCCCGTGCTTTCCCCGTCCGATTTGGTAGGCAGCTTTGGGTCATTAGGTGACGCCTGTCCATGGGCACAAAACGTAATTAGTCGACGACGACGATGACATCGAAACATGTAAAGTGGAGCGCTCCACTGACCCAACGATCCATGGCCCAGTGCCACGCCTCCGCCCGCCGCCTCTCCCATTGATGGCCAAAGCAGCCAAAGTCTTGGCAAAAAGTTGGTAATTAGGATGTTTGTGCTGCTGACAGACAACGCCAGGGAAGGGTAAGGGGATGGCATTTGAGCCGGGTCACAGGATCTCTGGGAATCTCTCTGGCTCCGGGATTCTCCAAGGGTTAAGTGGGTTAGGGGTTAAGGCGATGGAGTGGTGGAGCGGGGTGGCATTTGTAAATTAAGTTGACATCTTAAGTTGAACTTGTTTAATTAGATTTTATCATTATAATCAAGTCAACAGTGGCAACTCGACACGACTCTCGTTGTTTGCCCTTTTGCCCCGTGTCCTTGAACCTAGTCTTCTTCAGTTTTCCCTCTCCCTCTCTCTCTCTATTTGTCTCTGTCTCTGCTTTACAATCCAATTCCCTTCGAGTTTCAGGTGTCCTTTTTTGCTTAATTAGAATTTGCATTCGTGTAAGTATTTTTAAGCACTTTGCTCTTTTGTCTCCTCCGAGACGAGGTAATTTTATTTGATTTTCCATCTTCCCAGGCATATCTCAATGGTATCTCCATGGCTCCATCTCCGCCTTTTTCCCCTGGGAAAATCGGCTTCCTATTTTCCTGCTTTTATTCCGTTCAAAGCCAATCAATTTCTGAATGCAACATTGTGACTAGAAAGCATTTCGTTGCTGTGCTGCAGCTGCATTGCTTTGCACATTTGCAACAGTAAATCGCATTGATTGAGACTCCCCTTTCGGCATCAAAGTGTTAACAATAAAACCCAAGCTGCTTCAATCCTACAGAAATATATATAGAAATCGTATATATATATATATGCCTGTGTTGAGGGAATTTTCCTCAATGGCTAAAATGTGGGGAAAACTTGGAGCGAGAGAGAACCAAGGATGAATGCCAAAAGGAATCCTTTTCCAATTTCGCTGATGAAATGACAAAACCGATCAGCACATATTCATCTGTGCGTGTGTGTTTGTGTGTGTGCACAACCCACACAAAGACACATTGTGTGTGCGCTTAGTGGTGCTAAATAAATAATCAGAAATGAATAAATCAGGGTTGCCATACTTGACCCAACCACTCAACAATAACGCATCGTGTATTTATGTTTAATTTGGGACAAGTGATTGCCAAAGTCTTTAAACTACATTTTAAATACACTGTTTCAGAGGGGGCGGGGGGAGGGGTTTCTATTTAATTAGCGAAACATTTGCATATTTATGGGAAATACATTTTAAATAGGAGTCAGGCTTGTTGGCTTTTAAGTAACTTTAAATAGGTATTTGTCATTAATTTGTCTTGGTTGTTATTATATTTTTAATATAGGTTTTGGGTTTAGAGTTTACTAGCTCAAAACAAATACGATTTTGTGGCTTTTATTTGAAGAACTTAAAATAATAGTTCATTTAAAAATATATAAATTATATATATTAATTTTTAATTGGTTAAAAAATAAATATCATAATTCGGAACATTACCTATGGTTAAAAATTCTTTTACATCCTTTCAGTACCAATTTATTTAAAGTTTTTATCACCGAATTTTCTCTTAACAACTTTAATATTTTTATAAGATTCGAATAAATACCAAGAAATTTTAATGGTATTCAAAATGTTAAAAAATGTTCCGTTTCTTAGTTGGCTAACTTTAATTTAATTTAATTTTTTTTGAATTCGCAATTGAGTATTTGTTTTTTAAGATTTATTCGAATACTTTCTCAGGTATCCTTATGGTTTAGTAGTTTTTTTTCTAGTTCAATTGTTAGTTTACTTTTTAATTTAGCAAAATATTTTTCTCTCTAAATTTGTACTTGTATATTATTATTATATTATATTATTTTTCTCTCTAAATTTTTACTTGTATATTATAATACTATTATACTTATTTGTATATTTGTATTATTTTTAAGAGTTCATATAGAGTTCTTGATTTAATTATTGCCTTTAATAAATTATTCTAAAATATCTATAAAAATCATTTTAAATTTTTTGAATATTCACTAAAATATTTATTTATATTTACTATAAAACAAATAGTTCTTTTAATATTTCTACTGAATTTTCTTAATTTATTTTTTTTTTTTTAATTTTCCACAAGCAAACACACCCCACCTTTTCCCCCTGTGTAGACAATCCTCAGCATCCTGATGCGCCTCAATTACTCAAGCAGTCAATGCCACACGGCATGCCTCTTGCTGGCAACTGGGGAACATTGAACGCTGAAGTGCCAACGTCGACGGCAACTTGTGTACTTATTTTTAAACGTATTAAGGAAGCAGCGCACTAAGGAGTCGCCACCAGCAACAACAGCAACAAAAGCAATAAAACAAGAAAAAAAAAATAAAGCACACCCATTAAAAAACAACCAAGAATAAAGAGTTGCAGTTGCAGTTTGCATTGAATAAATGATGCACGTGTGCAAGGTAGAAATATAAAAAAAAGGGTGAAAAAGATGGCCAAGACGAGGGCTTTTCATGTCTGGTATCGACATTTCAGTTCTGTTCTGTCTGGTTTCACTGTTGTTTTTTCCCCTTTTCCTGTTTTTCCTGTGGCTTTCCCTCGGCTTTGCATTCCAAAACCATTTGAAATTTGCACGTAAATCGAACAAATGGCATCTCGTTTTCGGCCATAAATTATTAATCGCCTAATGTGACATGTTTTGAAGTTTTGGTTAGCAGAGCTTAAGGAATAATTTATGTGTGCGATTGTGTGTGTGTGTGATTTATAAGAAGGGTTAAATAAAACAGGATTAAATTTGAAAATAAACAATAGGGAGAGTTATGGGTTTTCTTAAATAAAATTAAGTGAATTTTGGGGGGAAGTGAAGATGGAAGTTCTCCTAGTTTTTCTGTACTTGAAGTTGGCCTTTCTCCAATAACTTATTAGCCAAAGGACACTGCATCATATTCTCTCTTTTTATTTTTTCGGGGCCATAAATTATGCAACATTTCCACGCGGCGCAAAAGTGTCAAAGCTTAAAATTCGCTGCTCAGTTAAGGCTCAGAAAGATATATATATATATATATACAAGACCTCCTTCAACCCCATCCCTGACTTCACACTTTGCAGTTCAAGTTTTTGTTTCCTCGCACTTATTTTATATTTTTTTTTTTTTACTTTTTGACAGTCATAAATTTGCGTCCAGCATGAATTCGACAGCAAACTAAAAGCGTAAAAGAGGAAAATGTCCCCATTTCCCCAGACCTTTAAACTTTTTGCGTTGAAAGGAAAAGGCAAAAGGAATCCTGGGCATGTGGTGTTGGCCAACTTAATGCTGGGAATCCGTTAAGCGGAATGAAAACTTACCCACTGCAGTTGCATTTTCACAGTGCCACTGTGAAAACTAAGCAAGTTTCCATCCAACTTTTTGGCCAAGTCCAAGTCCGATCTTGTGCTTTTTGCTTATTTGTTTGTTTGTTTGTTCTTTTTTTGTTTGTTTGTTTTATTCGCATTTTGTGTAGTCAAAACAAACGAAAAGTTTCCACTTGAAATTCCCCTATTTCCAGTTCTCCTGCCAAAAGCGTGGCAAGTGGAAACAAAATATTTTTGTTTCAACTTATAGACAGTTTTTTGGGTTGGAGTTTTGCTTCCAAAAGAAAGTAAATGTAGAAAGAAGTCCGGGGAATTGATGCAGAACAAGGGGACTATTAGCAAAGCTATTAGCATTGATGAATGTATTTTAAATATTAAATTGTAGTTATTTTAATATTATATAAAATGTTTAATTTAATTTAATTTTAAAGTGTGACCAAACTTATTTAAAAAATGCTTCCTTGCTTGGTTTTATTATTTACTTTTTAAAAGGTTTAAAAAACCCTTTTAGTTTGTTGTCTTGACTTGATAGCAAATCCATCAATTAACTGGTTATTCCTCAGCTTTTCCTCAGCATTTCCACAGCTTTAACTCCTCTTTTTTCTACCTAAACTCTTCCCTAATTTTCTGTCATCCTTTAGGATACTTGTAAAAAGGAACAAAAAACAGATTTTCTTGTCTCGTCAAAGCCACAGAACCCAACCGTACCGAACTGAACCCATCAATACAATTTTTAATGACGCCACAAACAGACGGAACAAGCGCAGGTCCCCTGCCTGGAAAACTCCATTTCCCTCCGGTGTCTGTGCTCCTGTTTTCCTTGTTTCTTTCCCCCCTTCCCGTCCTCCCCCTGATTTCCAAAGAGAATGTAATGGTGATGCTGCTGCTGTTGTGTTGATGATGAATGCCGCCTGGCAACATTTTCAAAAACGAAACAAATGCAAATTGCTGTCATTGAGGGATATCCTACCGATTGCCAGCCAGCCTGGCCCGCCCCCTAGGGATTCACAGGATTCTGGAGGGGGTTTTCCCCCCCAACTTCCCCCGATTAATGCAGAGGAAAAGCAGGAGCTGCAGGAGTACCAACCACAACAACAACAAGAACGTGGAACGCATGATTTTTGCGGTGTTTTGTGTATATTAATGCGGCTGGCAAAGTAGCTTTTAATTAGCATGTTGTCTGCGGCCGCAATTAGCCCCCTTCCTGCCCCTTGCCCCTTCTGATTATATATCCCCCGATTAACCCCCTTGTGGCTGTGCCCCTGCTTTTTGGGGTTTTTCAATGGCTTTTCGGTTGAGTGCCGTCAGGAATTCAGGTGAAACAGATAGTTTGAGTCAAGGGTTTGCCCTTCTGATTAGCTCGCTTTTCCGCTTTTCCGCTGAGAGCGGCTTAAAGTGGCTTAGGGGCTACCGTCGAGTGACTGCAAATAAGCTGCGATACGAATGCGGATACGGGGACATAAAGATACATTTATGCATCTAGATACAGATACTTTTTGGGCTTTAGGAATTGTAAAGTTTTGTTGGCTGGCTTAGGCTTTCAAAATGGGAATTTAATGGGGTTTACCGGAGAAGGTAATTTCTTTAACGTTTTGATTTTCTTTAAATTATATTACTTTAAAGAGGTTTTTTATTTAAAAGAGATTTTAAAAGCCTTAATTTCTTGGCAAAAATAATTTTTAAATTACGAATGCCAGCAAAACATCATTGAATCATTATTAAATTCATTTTATTTGTAAAATAATACGAGTTTCTCCTTCAATTAATGTTAACTATTGTTCTCAGTTTGAATTTAATGATCATTGCTCTTGCCAGCATCTATAACTATTATTTTTGTACATATATATATCATATATATGTGTATATATATATATTCCCCCTTTACTAGTTCTCTCCAGTTCTCTTTTTTTTGTAATGAAGTTTTGAGGTTCCACGCTAATTAGATGGCACGCAGGCGCATGACACAAAATGCTGCTGAGGGAAATGTTCATGGAAAAAGAGGGGGAAAACGGGGAAAACGGGTAAAAGAGTGTGGGGAAAACGGTGGAGAGAGGTGAGGGAAATCTTGGGGAGAGTACTGGCTGCAATTGTGGCTATGATTATTAGGCATAAAGTGTTGAGGTTGCCGCTGCTGCTTTTGTTTTTGTTTTTGTTTCTGTTGACTTGGCCCAGGCCTAAGTAACACGATTTTTTCTTCATTATTATTTCTTGGCACGCGATCTGACAAGTTAGACGACTTGTTGTTGCTGCTCTCAAGCACTGAGGGAAAAACTAAGGGTGTTAATTTATTTTGAGTAGATTTGAAAATAATTTTTAAAAGGAAACTGTGGTAGATAAATTCGGACTCTAAATATTATTTTATAAATTCTTTAGGTTATTCCTAACTTTTTTAACTTTTTAAAACATTCAACAAATTATTTATTAAGCAATCCAGGGGAAAATTCATATCTTTAATTCATAAATATATAAATAACTGAAGATTCTAAATAATATTAAATAAATTATGCTTTTAAAAAAATTGTTTAATTAGTAAACCTAGGAAAAACCCTGTAAATTTCATTACTTTAATTCAAATATAATAAAAATAAAAAATATTTTAAAAATTCTGTAAGCTTTTCTAAGTAAGAAAACTTTACTTTATATATTGAAGTTCCACAAATAAATTAATAAAACATATTTTAAAAATTTTTTTTAGCTTTTCTAAGTAAGAAAACTTTAATTTATATTTTTTAGTACCACAAATAAATGATTTAATTAGCTTTTCCAGCTTCCCTTTTTAAATAAATTGTTTAAATTTTATTTCTTTCTATAATTCCCTCCTTTTTTACATATTTTATATATAAATTAAAATTTCCTCCCTGTGTAGCCTATAGCCTTAGTTGCTTTTATTTTCGCTGGACTTTGAGCTAGTCAAGCAAGCTGTCGCCATCGCCTTCGGATGTCGTGTTATGCGATTTACATCGGGTGTTGGCTCTGGGTACTTTTGTTGCTCTGCTGTTTTCCCGGGAGAGCTTTCCACAGCCAGGCAGTTCCCTCCCCTCCCACAACAATGTGTGTGTATATATAGATTTAGAAATTATAGTTGATGGCTTACTTGCAATTAGCGGCGACTACAACGACGACGACGACGACGACTGATGGCGAATGGCTGTTAGCTGTTGGCTGTCGACTGTTGGCTCTTGACTCTTGGACGATGGTCGATGTAGCTGCTTGATATGACGCCGATTATACTGTCGATTGTCCCTAACGATCTGTAAAACAAACAAATGGAGAAACACAAACATTTATTTGCCGGCTGGTACCAATTATCGTTCATTAATCCATCCATCGGTTCGGTCGTGAAAAGGTCGCTATCAATCTGGAACTGATGAATCAATGTCGGACAGCTCGTTAAGTGCTCATTTACCGATCATTCATTCACGATATTAACCAGTAGCCACGCCAACTCAAAAAAAAAAAAAAAACTACACAAAGGTAATGACTAAATTCCAGATGGATGTTGATTCCAGTTATTGTTTAAAAAAATATTTTTTTACCTAAACAACTTCCCATCCTAATCAGCAGTTTACTATCTGGAAATTCCTCAGTTGACAAACGCGTAGTAAACAAGTTTGTTTTAAAAAATGTGTGTAATTATCATATAATTAACTAAACTTTATTCATGAATATATTATAGAGTTTAAAAATAAATAAACTGTGACTTGTAATGAATGTTAATTTTAACTAATCCCTGTGTCCTTATCAATAAATTTGTATTATTGATAAACTTATGCCGCTTTTTATAAGTAAATATATGCGTCAGACAAACCTTATCACATTCCTATATCAAACATTAAGTTTATCGCCTTGAGCAATTCCTTTGAAAATTGATAAATTAGCCCCAAAAAAATAATAATATTAAGAAATCAATGGAACCGCACCTGAGCTGAGAGCTACACCTCATTGAGGTTGCTAAACAGCAACTACTTATCAGCATTTAGGAATTAGATATGGCTCATTTTTCCTTATCTGGTGGCGTAGGATTTTTCCACGACGCAGACATATCTCACACCAACACCGAAAATAATAATAATAAAAATAATAATTATAAGGCAAACATGGATCTACCAAATCGGTGGCAGTTTCTCACGATTAACTGCCTGCGTTGCGGCCTTGTCTAGTAGGTAATCTTATCACCAGTCTGGTCTATCAGTGTCTATATCCGATTGTAATCTTATCACCGGACTTTTGCGGGTTAAGGCATAAACCACAGCCCATTCATCACATGAAAGGTGGAAAAATCAAACATGGAAATGGTAATGGAGAGTAAAAAATCAAAAAAAAATATATATTTACTTTATAGAAGAGGCAGGAAAGGGAGCAAGAAGAGCAGGGGAAAAGAGGGTGCAAAGCAGACATTACATTTTCTGCTCCAAATACGCTTTTCACAATTTTCACACAAACAAACGAACACACACGCTAGAGTCTAGGGAGAGACTTTTCATTTTACTTTTGCCATACGCGTCGTATGCGCAATGTTTGCTAACCAACACACACAGGCACACACACTCGGCCATATGCATATAACTGCCTGTGTGTGAGTTGGCCCAGTCAGTGAGTCAGTGAGTCAGTCAGTCAGTCGGCCAAGTGAGCCACGGGCGGCATCGCCGTCGTTGAGTTTGTTGTTTATTATGTTTTAAAAAAGTGAAAATTGCATTTTGCCATATTTTTTTTTGCCTTTTGTTTTTTTTTTCTGCCTCTGCCACAACCGTACTGCCTCCGTTGTTTATATTTCTTTTTTTTTGTATTTCTAATGCAGCTGAAAATTAATTCAAAATTGCATGGCAAAAAAAAAGGTGGGCGGGCGCCATGGGTTAAGGATGTGCTTTCACACAGCTGGGGCAGCGTGTGTGTGTGTGTGTGCGTCGGGGGAAAACTCGAATTGGAAAATGTCACAAATGAAGATTGAAGAAGAAACAACGGCAGAAATGAGAGACATCTATCTGGTGGCATAAATTAGATTGATGCTTCTATTGATTGCTAGAAGTCAGGAGCAAAATCGGAATAGTGAATAAGGTTGATATAAGCTAGAGGGAATCATAGTTTTCTAATTTTGAGATACATCATTTCAAAAGCAAAAAGCAGATATTGTTGGAACTCATCATCAGTACTTGTGTCTTTTGTTTTACTGAATTCGTACTTAAAAAATTGTAGATTGAATTTATGGCAAACATTTAAAGTCTTATAAAATTTATTCTGGTTATTTGTCTCTCATTCGTTTTAAAAATTGAAGTTAAATATCACTTTCCTCCTCAAATTTTTTAGATACTTCACTCTTTTTATATATTTTTCGCTGAATTTATACTCAAAATTTTGTAGTTAGAATTTATTGGCTACAATGTAAGGCTTTATTTGATGTCTTATTAATATTTTGCTCTCTTTCATTTTAAAACCTAGACTTAAATACTAATTTCCTCCTTCAAACTATTCTATTTCACCCTCTTTCTATATATTCTCTAATCAATAGTTTATGTATTGTTAAATTACTTTTTTTCCTTGTTTAATAAATAAATTATTTACATTATTTAAATTATAGGTCTATTCTATGCAACAATTTTAGAATTAATATTATTTATTTTTCATATTTCCTACTTATTTTTTGCTTAAAAATATAAATTCGAAATCATAGTTTTCGCTTTTACTCTAATAAATTTCTCATTTATTTTTTTTTTTATATTTCGGTATTCCGATTATACAATAATTATTATTTATTTTTTATAATCCCTACTTATTTGCTTGAGAATATAATTTTTAACTCATTAATTAATAATTTAATTCCTATATATTTCGGTATTCAGATTTTACAATTAATATTATTTATTTTTCATAATTCCTGCTTGAGAATATAATTTTTAAAATCATAGTTTTCCCCTTTAAACTAATAAATTTATAATTTAATTCCTAAATATTTCAATATTCCTTAGCTAACATTTTGTATGCCCCTTAATTTGCACTTTTGAATTTTAGGTGTGCAACAATTTATTTATTAGTCCTATTTAGTGTTATTTATATTCTTATTTTCAACTCATTCGCTTGAAAATTTAAATTTTTAATTATAGCTTTCTCCCTCTAACCTCATATATTCATTTCCCACAATTATTTTTTGCGTATTTTTCCATCCATTTCCACTTGATTTTCATATTCTGCACACCACCCACACCACACCACACTACACCGCACTACACCACACCACACCACACACACCACTCGAAACACACACACACTCCACTCGATACACACACACACACACACCACTCAGTTCCATTCCATTTCATTCGCTGATTCCCGTCATTTCATTCCATTTCGTGCAATTGAACTCATTATCGTTTGATGGTGCCATTGTTATACAACATTTGGTGTCCATATCATGGCACATCTCCCCCCACCTAGATCACCCCATCTTCCCCATCCTCCCTCACTCCCACACTCTTGAAAATTGCGTTTGAAAAACGAAAGTTTTGCGTTAATTTCAAATGTTTATTAACGCGATTATCGAGCATTAAATGTTTCGTTGTTTTCGGTTTTTGCGGCTGGCGCATTTGGAATTTGTATTTTTAGTGCTGTCGATTATTTGGAAAACTGTTGAAAGCGATGACATCTAATCAATTTGCTACGGGGACCCGCACCCGGACCCCCCGGACCCTCCCCTGCCTCCGAGCCACACATGGTTCGCTGCATTTTGCCTCGGTTGCAGTTTTAATTAAGTGTTTAATTAATGATGAGGCTCTCGAAATGGTTGAAAAGGGGTGAGGGCGGCGCAATTGAAACAGCAATTGCCGCCATCAAAAGAGGCAAATGACATCGTGGGCGGGGGAGAGGGTGAACGATATGAGTTTTCCGCTTTAATTACAAGAAAATGAGCTGAAAATCGAAGCCCTAAAATGAGTTTATTCAAATGTTTAGCTGTCATTGGGAAAATGCTAATTTTTAGGGGGATATTTCCCTTAAATGGATTTATAAAAGAGGATAAAATTTTGAACTAATTATTGAGTATATTATAAAAATCATTTTGAAATTTATAATATATAATATAAATATTATTTTAGCTTCTCTAAAAAATTTTATTTTTTTTTCAACCTTTTTCTTCCAATTTTTTCCTTCACTCAAGACTTTTTTTTACTCATTCAACATTTTATTTATTGCTAAAGTTGTATTTTGAAATTTTTATATATATTTCTTTTAAGAATTTATCAAGTTTTGTTATTTATTTTTGTTTATTTTTTACTTATTCGTTTGAATATTATTAGTTTAAAGTCCACTTTGAAACCCTGAAACTATTTATGCCTAATTCATTTTATTTTGTTATTCTTTTTTCATCTTTTTAATTTCTGGCACCTTCTTCTTTATTTATATATAAATAAATATTAATTAAAAGATATAAATACTATTTAAATTTCCTTTTCATATTAAAATGTATTTTAATCTAAACACAAATATAAAAATAGAACATAAATCTTGATTGTGTCACTTTTGGCACTGTTTAAAAGGGGATTCTTGTGTCTCTCTACCTAAACCATACATATATCTATGCTTCTATATATATATTGATCCCATTACCATCAAGTTGAACGATTCTGTGCTCACTCTGATTAATACATATGGGCTAACTGTAGCAAATCTCTATTGCCAACCCATATTAGCCCCTATATCATGCCCAATTTTGTGTGTGTGCCTGGAACTCAATAAGCGGAGGCAGTGAATCAGTTGATCCCTCCGTTGACTGCTGACTTTACTTATGCAATTACACACACCCAAACACACACACACACCCCTAAGGGTCAACACAAAACAAAAAAAAAAAAAAAAACAAAGAGGAAAAATAAAATGAAATAAAACGCAATCGCAGGCTGTTTATCTTTAGTCCTTCCGTTATGAGGGTCGCTTGTGGGGTAGAAGGAGCAGGATTTGGCCTTGCCCTAGGGTCCTTTACCCTCCTCCTCCTCCTTCCCCTACGTGTGTGTGTGTGTGGCCCAAACATTTTCAAGCATTTTTCATTTGCATTTTCAATAATAATTCGTTGGCCTTGACTTTGGCAGAAAAGGGGGCGAAAATATACGTTATATATAAACGTGATATATATATGTATATATTATATATATATATATATATATATGGTTGTGCGTGAAAGAAAGGGCCTGATTTTTCTCTTGTTGTTTGTCCCTCATTGCCAAACATTTATTTATTATGGCCTTCGTAATCGTTTACGGCAGCACACAAAGGCAAAGAAATTATTCAATAGTGCAAATTTTTTGGCCGAGTAAAAGGAAAAGCGAGTGGGCGAGTGATGGTGGGCGTGGCCATGCAAATGAAAATGGGAATTGTTATAAATTGTCTCGAACAAAGCACACACACAAAAAAAAGGAAAAAAGAGGTTCTGCAAATTCCCTGCTGTCGCATTTCCTTCTCCCTGACACAAAAAACGTATCCCTGTATCCCTGAGATACTTTGTGTATCTTGTTCCTTATACTACTGGACATGTAAGCGATTTGCTTTTGCCTTTGGAGGCAATTCATGATGTAAATGTTATGGCAAAGACTTAAATTTGTTGGCCGCAGGTTATTTACGATCTTAACATTTCTAGTTTCTTAACATATTTCCAGCTTCCCTCTCTCTCTGCCCCCCTTAATTGGCCAGAAATTAGAACGGTTCCAGTGAGTTTTCCACACAGTCCTCCTCCTTCTCCTCGTCACTCAATCAGCTTCAGGTTTTTCCTCTATGTTGGTTTTTAGGGAGCGCACAAGAACCAGTTCCCCCCCCCCCGTTCCGAGTAGAAGCGGAAACCCAACCTGATGGATGCCAATAATAACTGGGAGGGAGAAAACCAGTTTCTTCAATACGGGGGCGTGCCCCCAAAGGCGGTGAGTCTACCAAACAAATGACCAAGCAAAGAGCCAGCGATTTCCATGGCGATTTATCACCAGAGCCGGCGGCATTCACAAATCCCCCATTTGGACTGAAGGATACACGAATGAATCTGGGCCATTAAGTCCCAGTACCGGAATCCCAGTCGTTGACAAAAGTGTGTCCAAAATGCAAATTATTCATAAGCAGAGCAAATAAACAGCTTTGCAACAAAAAGCCAAAATTAATGTTAAAAGCGTGTCTAGGATTGAGATTCGAAATTGGGTTTTCGGTTTTTAGCTTTTGGATTTGGGTAGCAGGCAGCCTCTTCTTTTTTTTCAGCATCTGTTGACCAGATATTGGAGACCAGAGACCACAGCAGACAGTCCAAAAATCTGTCCCAATCCCGGGGATGCCTTCTCCACTTGACGCCTGCGGCTTTAACCCCTTGCCGCCCGCTGTCCCTCGATTGATAAGCCGCTTAACCATTTGTGCTGCACAAATATGTTAAGGCGGATTGAGAGGTGGCCACAGTGGCATAGATATGTACATATATCTATATATATATCTAAGCCTTAAGTCCCATTTGAGAAGCGGAGAAATGCGGCCAAGAAGAGGTCAAAATGACAGTGTAAAGGGGTTTCTTTCTATTTTTTTATACGATTTTTACAAGTCAAAGAGATTTTTAATGTTAAATACATTAAACTAGGAAAATTATGGTATAAGGATAAAATTTCTGAGGAATTTTTAACTGTATCTTTAAGATGTATCCTAAACAGTTTATTTAATTTAAAGTCCAGACAGTATTTCTTTAAAATTTCAGTTTAAAAAAAATGTATTTCTAAGATTTCTATATGTAAAATTTCCTACTAAGCTAGAAATCCAAATAAACCCTATGGAAATATCAAAAGATATGTGTTTTTGCCAGAAAATTTGTATTTTCAAGATTTTGATAAAAAAAAATTATTATCTCAAGAGGAAAACCCCTCTAAAATCTTATCAAAAATATCTCTGCTTATTTTTTTTTTTTAATATATTTTTTTTTTACTTATGACAGTCCAAGATCGCTTTATCCCCTTTCGAGTTTTCCTCTTTTGTTGGCTGGCCTCCAAGTTGAAATTGCAACCTCCAGTGAAAATTGCATTTGCGGCGAACTATCTGCAATATTTCCTCCGCCCCCCAAGACCCAAAAACAAAAAAAAATTAAAGGTGGAAAAGCTTGTCGCTTTTGACATTTCGGCGTTTACCGTTTTTGGCCCCAGGAGGAGTTCCCTGAAACCAAAAAAAAAAAAAAAAACCAAAACTAAAACTTGGAGCGGCCTCAAAAAACGTGCAGTAAAAAAAATACAAAGGGGCGGGATAAAGCGCGGGGGAGGGGCAGATCGAGGAGTGCCAAAGTTGTTTGGTTGGGCAATAAATCTGCCGTCTTTGTCTTGCAGCAGCTGTGGAGCCAAGGATAAAAGGGGATTTCCCCCTCCCCGCCAGTTGCGGTTTGAGCTCTCTGTTTACATTTTTGCATCGACCGCAAATTAAACGATTTTTGGCCATAGAAAACCCCTCAAAGAAATATAGATGTATATATGTATTCCCTGTCGTGCCACTCTGATATTTTTGCATTCAAAAAAAAAAGTAAAAGTTTCTCGATATTGTTGTGCTCGCTCTTTATGACGGCGAAATCTATATAGTAGTAGCCCGGACTTGATGGATAGCTCCTCCGCTGGCCGAGTTGAAGATGAAAATTGAAAATGAAAACGAAGAGTGGTTGCCTTGTGTTGCAACTCCCACCAACCCACCAGCCACCCAACACAATGAGGCGAGATACTGTGCGGCAGATAAGCGAAACGAAAAGAGGCGAAATGAAACCAAGTCATCGCTTTCGTGCCACCAAAATTAGAGCCTCCGAGATGAGTTTCCACATCTAAAATATAGATAATATATATATATAGCGAAGCGTCGTATAAATTAAGTCAAATAAAGTAAAAGTAAAAGACCAAAAAAACAGAGTTTCAACGACTGACAGATACCCAGCAGTTAGGGTAACACACACACACCTCTCATTCCCTGTTTGTTTTTTACTTTGATAAGTGGCAAAGGCATTTAATTAAATGATAAGACTAACACAGGTTGCAACCAGGAAAAAAGATAATGATGACACACATTTTTGTAATACCAAAGAACGTTAAGTTCTTTAAAAAATAATTAAATAAAGCTTTTAATTTATTATATTTGTTTATGATTTTTACAGATTTAAGGGAACTTTTAAAACCAATTGATTATTATATTTGTTTATGATTTTTAAGGATTTAAAGGAACTTTTAAAACCAATTAAAAGTTAAGCTGCATTTTCTTAAAATTAGTTATAATTAATTATAATTATAATTATAATAATATTTTAATAAATAAACTTAAAAAAAAAAACACAGTTTACCTTGAATTTTAAAAGATTTAAAATTGCGAATAACTCTTACTCTTTAAACCAATTAATAGTCATTACAATATCTTGAAATTAATTACACAGATTACAATCAACTTGTAAAAAATTAATAAAATAATTTTGTTATAATTTTTTTTAATTTAGAGTAGCATATTTATATATCATTACTCTTAAAACCAATTAAAAATAATCCGAAAATCACCTGCACTCGTTTAAATATAAACTTATATACCTGCTCTATGGCTTTAAATACGTTTTTCCAAAACATATTACCATATTTTCGGTTGGGGAAACAAAAAAAAACGAAATTGGTTTATGGGTCGCTGACCATTGGCCCCCGGGCCATGGGCCATATGCCATGTGCCATGTGCCATGTGATATGTGTGTGCATATGTGGCAATTAAGCGGGGCAAATAAACCAAACTCATTTTTGGGGCCCAGCTTAGGCCGCACTCTTGACTTGGCCAAATAACACACACACACAGATTCGGATTATGTTGGCCAGATTTGCACATATATATATCGGTTGGTTGACTCTCGGGTCAGGGCTGTCTAATTGAGCAATTGTCGCTGCTTTGGAAAATGCAACTCACATAAAGGAAAACGCGGCATGGAAATGGTTGTCAAGTTATGGGAAGGGGTTATGGGTTGGGATTATAAGGATCCCCTTAAGTTTCAGATTATAAATCAAGCTCTTTAGATAGGGAAATTATTATATAAAGAGTCTAAATACCCAAACCATATGATCATAGATCTTAAAACTAATAAAATATTAAATAATTAAGCAAGGTAACTGATCATATGATCTTAATCAAACCAAAATAACTGATCTTATGTAGTTTCTTTTTTTCGATTTATATATCAAACAATCTCCAATCTCCTTCATCTCCAGACCATTGATCGTGCCGGAATAAGGTTTTTCCTTAACATATTTTCCTTAACATATGGTTTTTCCTTAACAAACAATGGCACATTGCCATCCACACTCGAACCATCTACGGATTCTCCTATTTAACCAAGTTGATCGTTGTTTTTGGGGGGCTCCTCTTCGGACCACGACGACGATTGCATAAGACTCGGGGGCAAAACTGCGACTATGACACGACACTTTTATCGATAAACCCCTGCCACTGGGGAACCTCTCTACGGAGGGGGGGCGGTGGCACTGCAGTTTCCCTCAATTTGTTGTGGATAGGAAAATCATGAAAATTTATAACCGCGTCCATCGATGGCTATGCAATTTTCACCCGAGACGAACAAGCTTACATGGGTGCAGTGTGTGGGGGTGAGAGGGGTCTTGATGGGGGGGGAGTGTGGAAAACGGGAAGGAGGCGGAAAAGTGGGGAGCAGCGCTTCATTTCGAAGAAGCAACAAACGAGCCAAAAGAAGCGAGCACAAAGAGCGCTTCGAAAAACGGTTGAGCTTCATTGCACAAAAGGCCGTGGTCTATGCCTCCCACTCCTTTGGCTTTTCCTTCAGCTCCACCTCCACTTCATCTCCTCCTCTGGCTGCTCTCCTCCTCCTCTTCTGGCTTCTCTACCCTCCTTCGTCTGGCCCAACTTTGGTTGCAGTGTAATAACTCCTCTATAAGGCCCCGCTCCACTCCCTGTCCTCCCGATTGTAACTCCGCGCCTTGTCAATATAATCTGATGTCGCCTTTTACAATACTCTTTTGATTGGAGGTATTACACTTTCAAGAAAAACTTAAAGTACATTAATTATTATAATTATTATAATATTTTCTTGATATATATTTTAGTTTGTATAAATCTTAAAAGTAAGGAAATAATCTACTATAAACCATTTAATTACCTAAAAAAGTTAGTAAGGTTTTAAGGTTTGTTTAAAAATAATTTCCCCAGAATCTATAGAGTATACAAGAATGTCAATTTATTTTATAAAAAGACCATAATTTCCCCAGGCTTCCACCACAAGGGTATCCAAAATTTCCTCTGGGGTTCTTCTAGTTTTATTTTTTTATTTTTTCATGCCATTCCCTTTGCCGCACTGCACTTACTCTTTGGGGAAGCCAGGGAGGCGGGCATAAAAAACGGTTGCATTTTTCAGGCGTTGACAAATTTTGAGCCGAAAACAAAAGCAGAGAAAACGAAAATAAAAGGCAGAAACAAAACAACAAAAAATACAAGACAAAGCGAGCTGGGAAACATCAGCATCATCGGCATATCGTCATCGTCATCGTCATCGACGGGGGCGAAAGTATGCGCAATAATCGAAAAACGTCGATGGGCTTAGTGGGGCTGCAGGAGGCGGGGGCGGCCTGGGAAATTGAAAGCAGCAACGACGAAAAGCGAGCAAAAAAAAAATGGAAATATTTTGAATATTTTCACGTGCATTTGCATAAACGGGGGGTGGGGTTTTTTCCAAACGGAGCGATGACAGGCTCTGGGCTCTAGCTCCTCTCCTCCCCCTCTCTCTTTCCCTTTCACTCTTCTTTCTATCTCTTTCCCTGCACTTGAAGCCAAAGCCCAAGCTGAAGCCGTAGTCCGAAATGCAGCTGCAGCCGCAGCAGCAAAAAGCTTTTTGGCAATTTGCCTTCAAATCGCTTCTCTTTTTTACTGCTTTTTTTTTTTGTCAAGTGGAGGAGGCGGCCGGCCACGCCCCCTATTTTTTTTTCAGCCAGGATTCAACTGCAGACAGCTTTAAAAGAAAACCAGCTTCATTTCCCCATCAAAAAAATAAAAATAAAACAAAAAAGGTAGCTGAAAAATACAAGGAATTTAGCTTAATAAAAGAGCGAGGGAATGAGTGAAATGAAATGAAATGGAATGGAATGAAATGAAACAATTGTAGAATTCTTTCATTCTTTTTTTTTTGTTAACTATTTCCTGTCTTTTCTTCTCTATTTTTAAGTCCTGCCAGGGACATGCCACAAATGTGCCACAATTTCTGTTTCTGCAACATCTCTCTGGCAACTCGTTCCATTTCCACAAAAACCACAAAACCCACTGCAGTTACCGCTATACACCGAGTGGAACCAAATGGAATGGAACAGGAAAAGATGCCGCCGACACCTGGAAATGTCCCTGCTCTCTCCATCTCTCTCTCTTTCTCTCTCCCCATCTCGTCTTTTCACGCCACTTTAAACCGCAGAAACAGCTCGTTTTTCTTCTGTTTTTCCAGCTCAATTTCAGTTACCGGTTCTCCTCCGGACACCACACACGAGGAGATGGATGCTCAGAACAAACCTGCCCCCAAGTGGCAAGAGTGAGCCAAAGTAAACCAAACCAAAAGCGAGGCAAGCCAAAAGACCTGCAGAAGACTCCTCTTCCGGTGTTTTTCTTTTGGGGTAGATTTGCTGTAGATACATTTTATGAGAGAGATTAAAACGAATCTATCTGAGGTAGCTTTAGGTATCTAAGGAGGAAAGAAAGTAGGTTTACAATGGATGATAAATATTCTGCTATAAATTATTATTATTTTTAAAATTAATTAATAAGTTTTCTTTTCCCTTGCAGGGTATTTCCAGATTGATTAGATTCTGGCGAATTTTTTATTTATTTTTTCTTGCCTGAACTTGCAGCCGCCGCCTGCTGTTGTTTCTCCTTCTGCTGATGATGTGTTGTTGGCCCATGTGGCAATGTGGCATGCGGCAAGGGAACTCTTGTTTATGTGTCTACTACAAATACTACACTATCCGTCTCTGTGTGTGTGTGTGTTGCATGCAGCTCCTCCTCAATTGGCAACGCACACACTCGGGCACACACTTTTCCAAAGTGTGCCAGTGTGTGTGTGTGTTAGCTTGTGGCATTTCTTCGGTGAAATGTCTGCTCGTGTGGCACGCATGAGAAGATTTCTTTCTGGCTCCATTTTGGGACTATCTCGTATGACCCTGAAATGCAGTCGCAGCTCTCTCTCTCTTAGCTCCTATCTCTATCTCTCTTTTAATTAATTGCTCCACATGCCCAAGTCCAACGTATGCTTTACGACCCGAAACTGAGTTGGCTCAAAATGGAATAATATTCATAAAAAATGCCAGTATTTGATATAAAAATTAAGTCATTAAGCTATATAGATGCGAATTATGAAGGGGAATGAATTTTAAGGGGGTTATAATTAAGCACTTTTATATCTTAATTTCAGGAAGTTGGTTTAGAGGGTTTTTATAAGATTTATATTTAATATAACTAAGCATCACGACCTTTATAAAATATTATAAGCCACAACGAGATCACATGAGCTTGTCAGGATCTTCTTTAAGTATCTGTGGCTGTACCTCTATCTGTAACCAGTATCTTGTACAGAATATAAAAAAATCTGTATCTAGTATCTAGCATAAAGTACCTAGTATTTAGTATTTATTATTATTATATATTATTATATAATTATATTTTATTATATTTGTACCAAGTATCCAGAATTTAATAGCAAAATCTGTATCTGTACCTAGTATGTATCTTTTCCTAGTATGTGTACCTGTACCTAGTTGTTTTACCTGTATCTAGTATATGTAAGTTTACCTAGAGTCTATATCTAGTACCTAGTATGTCTGCATGTAGTAGCTAATATCTAATAAATAATCCCTATTAAATAGTATCTTGCATCCAGTATTTAGTACCTAGTATTAAGAATTTAGTACCAAGTATCTATATTTACTCCTAGTATCTATATCTGTACCTAGAACCTTCCTTTAGTACCGAGTATCTAGTGGCTAGTATGGAAAATTAAGTATGTACCTAGTAAATGAATCTAGAACCTAGGTACTAGGTACTAGGTATCGGCATCGAGTATCTTATATCTAGTATATAATATCTGGTATCTGCTACCTAGTATCTAGTATCTACTACCTAGAGTATCTAGTACCTTCTACCTAGTATCTAATATCTCCTATCTAGTATCTAAGTATCTTAGTATCTTCTTATCTAAAAACAAATCTCAGTTTTTTCATAAAACTGTTCGCATACCTCGTGTGTGCGTGTGTTCCCCCCTCGAAGATCTCTTTGGAATGATGGATGATGACGAGGGACTTGTTCTTAACTGAAATGGAAAAGCTTCAGCTTCAGCTCCCGAGATGGAGAGACAAAGAGGGAAGAAGACTGTGGTCTTCTCCTCTTTCCGCACTCATTAACATTGCTGACACACGAAGTTAAAGTCGAAGACGATGCTGATTTTAATGATCATTCGCGGAGGCTGTTAATCATCATCAAAGACAAAACACAAAAAAAAAAAACATGCGTTGTCTGCTGTCTGCGTACTCCTCTTATTTATTTTTTTTTTTTTTGCTGTGTGTAAGTTATTCCTACTACAAAAAAAAAGAGATGCGGAGGCAGCAGGAATTTGTTTAAGGCATACACATAACACACAAGGAGCAACAACAAACGGCAAACATCATGGAAACCGGTTGCCTTTTGCATATATATACTAGCATATTTTTCTCTCTTGTACCCCCCGGTCTTCTTGTTCGTTTTCCCCTCCTTCTGTGGGCTCTTCCTCAAGTTTGGCTTCAACTTTTTGCCATGGCTTTCAATCAATTGAATCACACTCCATCAATATTTGCCAAGTTGCGATTACTCTTTGTATTCTTTACAATTCGAGAAAGCCTTTTTTTTGAGAGGATTTTTCTCCTGATTTCAGACTCTTTGAATTCTCATCTTTCTTTGTAGGGATTCTTCGGAATTTGCAATTGCATTTCCAGGAACTTAATCATTCGAATTGTACGTTATACTCAATATTGATTTGATTTTCTGGCATAAATATTTGATATTTAGAGGTTTTTTTTTGTGTACATTTTTTTTAGGTTTCTTGCCACTTGGCATTCTTGCCACTTTTGTGTTTGTTTTTTAAACAATAATCGTGGCTTATGGATGATCTTTATTCCATTGAAAAGTCAGTATTGATATAGTTATAATATTGGAATATTTGTATACTTCTCTTACAATTCTTCTTTCTTTTGTAGATCTTTCTTCTAGCTTTCTTTTTCTTCCCAATTAATTTCTTCCTCTGATTAAGTGCACAAACATCTTTGGATTCGAAATTGCTGATTGGAATCTATTAGTTGCAGGAGAAGATGGCGCGCCCAACCTGGCCCACCTTGTGGCAACCTCATTGGATTCCCTGGTTAACCGCCTTATGGCCTCCCGAGTTGCAACCAGAATGGTAATCAACTTGTTGCCAACTGAGTTGAGGGGGCGAAACAGAGTAATTTTGGCATCAAGTTTAACCATATAATCTTTAATGATAGGTAAGCCCCCGAAATAAGCTATCAATAAACTAAACTTAATATTAAAACATTAATTTAAAGCTGTAAATAAACAAATAAATAAACTAAACTGTTGTAAAATCAACATGGCTACTTTATTTTTAATGCCTAAGCTCTAGTGAGATAATTAATGGGATTACCATTCTGAAAATTTAATGGCAACTGAAATTTGTTTTTTTTTGTTCTTTAATTTATGCATTGCAAATTACAAGACTGTTAATCTCCATGTTTTTTTTTTTTTACGCTGCCACCCACTGAATTTTCCCAGCACCAATGACCATCAACATAACAATCAACATCATCATCATCATCGTTGGCATTAAGATAATACCATTACCATTATCATTATCACCATTAGCGCACCTCAAATCCGAATTCAAAAGTTACACGCGGTGCAATCCAAATGCCAAACAAGAAATCAAGGCAAAAACGAGCAGAATTTGTTAAGGAAAAAGAAAAAAAAAAAGAAACGAGCGGAAAAAACAAGAGTCAAATGCAAAGAATAAACAAAAGCGATCACAACTCCCCCATTCCCCCTGAAAAAAATAACTCGCAACTCCTCTGCGTGGCAAGAAGCCCTCTGAGAGCAGCACACACACATGTGCCACCAAATTATTCACACCTCCGCCGCCCCCCAGCACACCCACACCCCTCTCCCAGCCACGCCCACTCGAGACACCACAATCTGCTCCCCTGCCTACCTTTTTGTGTTTTTTTTTTATTCGTTCACCACCAACTCCCAGTTCAACTCTGAACACTGAGCACCGCATTATTATTTTAATTACACAAAAAAAAAAAAGCCAACACAACACAGGCACAAACATAAAATTTAAACAAGTTGGGTGAAAATATTAGAAATAATTCCAATATTGAAATGCTAAAAAACTAGTTGCAATCAATTTTAATTGCTTGCCATAAAGTTGTAATAAATAAAAGAGTCATTAAGTTAACCTTGTAGGTCTAAAATATTCAATGAGCAAACATTAAAAATTATTTACATATTTCAATTGCAACAAGGAGGTGTTTTTTTGAGGCTATAATAATAATAATAATATCTGTAAATCGCATTAGCATTCATTCGCTCTAAGGAGACATTAAATGAAGCCAGGGAATAGCTTTATGGAACCTGTTGAGAGGCTTTTACAGGGACATAATCACTCTGGTTGATGTCCGATCATAAAATCTACCATCTCAACCGCTGCTGTATATATTCATACCATACATATATATATATATATTTTTTTATATATCTCTGCATGAACTCAACAGCAGCACTTTGGGAGTTGGAGTTTTTCGACTCGAACTCGGACTCTGACGCCAAGTTGGCAAAAGTGCACTCGACGACAAAAAAGGGCGGCACAAATGCGCCCCCAAAACGATGAAGTTTTCCCTCTGGAGAGGGTGCTGGGAGGGGTGTGGAGGGAGAGATGTCAGAGGTAACCCTTGCAAGGAGCAAATGCAGCGGCAACACAGCACACGTGTTGCACAGATGTGGCAACAAAAGTTGGCGAGTGGCAAACAATTACAGCTTGAGTATATTTTTTTTTTGTTTTTTTTTTTTTATTATAGGTTTTTTTTTTAGCAGAAAATGGCTGACTTGCATTTTAAAATGGTGTGCAAAAAAATTACAAAAAATCAAAGAGGGGAAATCATTAAAAATTTTTAAAGATGCTTATTAAAATCAGAGAGTTTTTAAGGAATTTTCTACACTAAATACATATAAAATATACGACGTTTATAAAGTTTTAAATAATTTTCTGGACAAAATAAAAACAATATATAGAAAAATACAAAAAACAAATTTTTCAAGATACAGAAAATTAATTATGAATACAAAAAATAAAAATAAAAAAAAGGTAACAAAAAAATTTCAAAGCCCGACAGATCGGCTAAGCCCAATTTTTTTTAAGTTTAAATATACATAATATATTAAAAGCTCATAATAGTGCACATTATTTAGAAATATTTGTACTTAAAAAAAATCAATTTTAAGGCCATATATTATTTTTAAATTATGGAAAACCTCCTTTAGCTTCCATTTTATTTCCAGGAAGATAAAATAAAATATAAATGAGATTTACAATTTAATAAAAACTTTCTAAATATGAAAATTGAAAAACAAGTAATGTGCAAAAAAACAACAAGACAAAAGCCGTACAAATTGTTTAAAGAAGTACATCATCTCAGCAAAACTCAAGTTTTTTTATTAAATATACAACATATATTTAAAGCTCAAAATACTTGATATAAAATATGTAAATGATTAATTTGAACATCAGGTTTAATTTCCAAGTTATGGAAAACCCTCTTCAGCTTCCATTTAATTTCCAGGAAGATACAATTTTTTCCTAATTTTTTCTCAGAAGCTAAATTCAAGGTCTTCGACTTTTGGGGGCTTTTGGGTTCTAATTCCCATAGCCACAGATCCATAGTTAAGCAGAGAGTCAAGAGACATGCAGACACGAAGACAACAAAAAAATGCCTGGCAACCGCAGAAAAAATCAAGAGATGTGATGGAAAAGATACAGATATAGATACATAGGGGGGGAATTTAATACTAGGAAGGTGGCAGAAATAAAGCATTTTCCTTTCGCTCGCTGATTTATTGTAAACTGCGCCTATTATTATTCTCGCCTCTTTGCTTTTCTCCTCTTTAGATTTTATTATTTTTAAATTTTTTTATTGCCGTTTCATTTTCGTGGCATTTTATTGTGTATGTGTTTCTGTACTTTATTTTTTTTAAGGCTTTTTGTTTTGCCTCAATTGTCTGGGCATTGCATGGTTTTATTTCGTATTTCCCATTTTCAGTCTCGCGACCGTCTCTTCTGGGCTTCAAATGATTTTATATTTAGCCGCCGCTTCTCCTTCTTCGTTTTCTGACTTCTTCACGAAACGCAGTGGCAAGAAAAAAAACAAAAAACAAAATGTATTAAAAAAAAAAAACGGCGAAAATTAACCAGAGGCAAGCATTTCGTGTGGCACGATGTGAGAAGTGCCGGGGATCCGCTTCCAATTTATATATAGAATTGCAACAATGCGAACACGGCATCTCTCAAAAAAAAAGAAGGAGAACGAGTGGCTGCAAAAAGCCAAACGATGATAATTTCAAGAGGCCGATAGTTTCGATTATTTCGATAATGTGGCAAAAATAAACTCTGAAATTAATGAAATATATATATAATTGAATTTGAAGACACCATCTCATAAAAAGAGGATAACTAGCGTCTAGAACTTACAATATTTCTAAGCAAACAATAGTCTTGATAATTTGTCACAAAGAATTATCGAAATATATATTAAATCAATTAAATATCTAACAGGAAATACATACTCTCTTGTTCTATCTTATCTTCAGTTTTATTAACCATTCATTCGATTTCCTTGATGAATGCTGATCGTAAAAGTTATCATTGTCACTATTATCAGCCTTTAATAATTTGTATTGTGGGTTTTCCTATCATTCGATTGCTTTCGATTGATATATTGTTTAATAACTTTAAACATTTTTCTGACTCAGAACTATACCTTACTCTCTCTGTTTTGAACTTTTAAAAAATACAATCAACAAATAACAAATTAGCACAGAATTCATTGCCGTTTGTATTGTTTAATCGATTGCTAATTGAAACAAAAGATAAAACAAACTACAAAAACAAACAAAAAAAAAAAAACTCAAATTAATCAGACTTTTGTCGCTCTGCTTGTTTGGTCTTAATTGCAAAATATGAACTCAGACTTTAGCTAATAAAATCAAAATTAATTGCATCTTGTTTTCTTTCTATTTTTAATCAATCTGCAAACTAACCGAAAATTAACAACAAAGAATACTTTATCGCTGACTTGTCTTTGTTTTCTAATTGCAAAATATGAACTCGTAGCTGTGACAAATAGGCAATATATATATATTGATTGCCACTTGTCTGGCTGATTCAATTACTCAGCGAACGTCAGAACCCCATGTTTAATTAACCTTAGATTAATCTTCTTTTTTTTTATATCTTTGTCTAATTGCGGGGCTTTTTGACAAATGAAAAGTTTCACGGATTGAGCCATTAATCAAGTAGCGAGAAGATTCGAATTCGGGTTTCGGATTTTGGATTTCATTATGCCAAAAACCTTAACGAGGGGAAAGTGCAAATTCCGAAAGATGGTTCGAGGTAAAGGGATCTACTTGCACTCTCACTCGCAAATGAAAACATTATCCACACACACGCGCCGACTAATTAAATAGAAAACAAAAAAACAAAAAACACATCACTTTGATGTATTTTTGATTTGATTTGATGATTTTCTTTCAAGCCAATTTTAGATTGATGTCTCTTTGTAAGGGCGAAAAAATTGCGAGCACATTTATTGGCTATATATTCATAGATGTTTGTATATATATACATATATGTATATTTTTTTTTGGGTTCGAAATTCGATATGTGTAGTTAACAGTGGCGGCAGCTGTCGTTAATGAGCTCCACCAACTCCCCTTATTTGAGGGGGGGCGGGGAGGGATTCAGATTCATTTTGAGCATCTCACATTTCAGTTCGTGACTTTTTTTGGGTTCGCAATCGATGGATCATCCGTGTCATATCCGCATAATGAATTTGCATTTAAGGTACAATTTCGCAGAGGCGCGTAATTTGAGGCGAGTTTTGCTTGCAACATTTGATTGGAAAGCGTAAAGAAATTGGGGCTGGCAAACTCATTCAATTTGATGGATTCAAAGTAACTATAGATATCATAACCAAGGTCCGGTTATTGAAAATCATTCAGGAAATTAGCTGAATTGCGGTGAATTCGGAGATTGAGAAGTGAAGAACAAAAGATATTATATAATAATATATAATATATATATTATAATATATAATATATATATTATAATTGTAGAACAAATTTAAAATAACTTACAAATGTATAAATTATAAATTGTTTAAGAAAAAAAGTCTGCAGAGTAAAGAAGTACTTAAAGAAAACTTCAAACTTCAAAGGCTTCCAAGTAAGTACTCAAAGGAAACTTGTTTAGGCATCCTTCAAAGTTAAAACCTTTCCAACTATATTTGTTGTTTATTGAGCAATTTACAATTTCTTTGCTTCCACCTTAAAGCTAAAAACCCATTGATTAATAAAGAATCGATTAGGGAAGTGCTCGAAACGAATAACACTCAAAACCAATAAATGGTGAAGGGGCCAAAGGGCACAAAGTTAATGAAGAGAAGAGGTGTTTGACCAGAGTTCTAATCAAAATATTGAAATGGGAATGCAAAATACAAAGGTACAACTACAGCAACCAAATGAAAAATCACAAAGATACAAAAAAAAAACAAACACACACAAAATGACGAAGAAGCTGAGTGAAAGGACAGCCAAAAACGGAGCTAAAAAAAAGCAGCAACTAAATTTGTGAAACCGTTATTATCATGTCGTGTTTGCCCCCGTCTCCTATCCACTCTTGCTCTTTTACTCTCTTTCTGTCCCTGTCTTTTGACCAGGTCGATTATGAAAGATACATTTCGTATCTGTATCTGTGTGTGTGCGCTGCTTGGTAGCTGTGTTTTAGCCATTTGTTTGGATCGAAAAACCATCGTTTTACCATTTTGTAGTTTTTACACACATTTTTCTTGCTTCTTTCTGGTCTTTTGGTGTTTCGATTCGTTTGCATTAATCCAATTTGTTGTTGCTTTTTTGCTGTTTGTTGCTGTTGTTTTTATTTACCTTTGCAGGTGTGTGTAGGGTGTGGGTAGGGTGTGCGTGTATGTGTGTTGGGTGTATGCGGGTGCTAATTCAATTAACGGCATTAGTCGAGGCGCCCCAGCTCTATCGATACATTGCCGCCAGAGTGCTATCGATGCTTTTTGCAATTGTTCATAGAGGGAATTTTTTTTTTAGTTTAATTTTAAAAATTTTAAGCTACATCTAAAATTTTCTTCTCCTACTTTTAAAATATTTAAATTAAAGTATTTAAAAAAATATTATTAATTCATAAATTGTTATAGAAAATATTCTAAAAACTACTTCAACAAGCTCAGAGGTCTATATACTTTAAGCAAATTAGGAATTGTCTATATAAAACTTGTTTTTCAACCTGCCATTATGAGCTGACGTCTATAAAGTATAAAGTTCGCCTTATTTTATATATATTTCCCTATCAAATTAGTGGCCCACTGTTAAGTGTTAAGTGCTCCCTCGGCGGCAGAAAATACAAATAGAAATAAAAAGAAATATGTTTGTAGGCCTAAAGCCGGGCAACTGTAACCAAACTGGTCGGAAGAAATAAAAACGAGAGCGAAAGGCGGGGGTGAAACTCGACTCGGGCCAGGCAAAGTGCAATGCCAACAGCATTTGTTTTTTAATATCTTGATTTTATATTATTTCTTTGTGTTTGTTTTGTTTTTTCTTTGCCTGGCGCCTAAGTATTTACACTCGATATGTGTGTGCACTTGTAGATACTAGAATTCTGCATTCTTTGCCCAGTTCTTGCAGCTCTTTCACCTTTTTAGCTCATTATGTCAACAGTTTACGGTCAGAAAAAGAATACAAACTATTGTAAATCACTCGCTCTTTAGCGCCTCGGTTTCTTGCAGCTGTGCCTCGGGTAAATGGATCACTGGAGTAGTGTAGTTATGTGGGAAAAAATACTAACAAAAAAAAACTGGCCAAGAAGATGACAAGAAACTATGTATCTGTGTTCTGATTTGCCCGACTTTCGATTTTACACAGAGTGAGAGCGAGAAAAAAAAAGGGAAAATAGAGAGCTAGTGTGAAATGCGATCAGAAAGAATACAAAGTCGAGAATATGTATTAACCTGGCCGAATGAACTATAAATTCTGGCTTACGATTTACGTTTAAAAAAGTCGTAAGTCATGATGAGTGAAATACAATATTGCAATAATCACTTTGTTTACCTGCAAAGTTACAAGTCAAGCTATAACATTTTATGGACTCATTGATCTTGCAAAAAGTAATGAATATTTAGCAGTTAAATCTCACTTGATTTAAACCCTAAATATTGAATTTGTTTTTACAGTTCTACGATTTTTTATGGAGATATTTAACTACATATGTTTAAGCCATAAACTATCCACTTTGAAGCTCGAAATTCTGTGCCATATCTTAGGTGAAAAATAGTGTTCAATTAATTCAATTAATGAAATTCTATTATTTTTCATATAATTAATTTCATTTTAATTTTGAATTCTATCATATTTAATATTTTAAACGAATTTTTCTGTTTTTCCTAAGTACAAACACAATTTCTCCCTCCCCCTTCTTTCCTATTAAAAGGCTGTTGCGCCTGCGCATTGCACGCACTAACAAACAGTCGATGAAAAAGAGAACATTTCACTTACCTTGCTTTTCCTTTTCGCCTGCTTCTTCCTCGAAGAGAGCAATAGATTCCAGGAGAGCGAGAGAGTGCGAGCAATTGAGGAGCAGCTGCTGAGAGAGGATCAAAAATGCTTGTTGTTGGTGTTTGCAGCCGCTTCTTCCTTCTCCTCTTTGATGCTGCCTCGGTTGGTGTTGCTGCTGTTGGTTGTATTGAATCCGGTTTCTGAATTTCTTTCAAGTTGTTACTTCTCTTTTCCTATTCGACTCTTCTCGTTCTGCTTCTCCTTTTCCTTTTCCTTCTTCGTGTTCAGCTGTTGTTGCTGTATTTTCCCAAAAAAAATAACTTACAAAAATAACACAAACTTCACTTGAAAAAAATTTATTAATTATTTCTTTTGCTTCTTTTTCTTAATTGGGCACTGCACTTGAATTCTTTTTGAGGCTTCCTCAAGCACTCATATTCATCGTTGCTGTTGTTATTATTCGATTGATCGAAGCGCAGAACGCAGATCAGCGAGATAAGCAAAAAAAAAACAATACACACGCACCTACACACACTGTCGCGACACACGAACGAACGAACGGAGAAGCGCGCGCGAAAAAAAAAAACAGAGAGAAGGCGAACCAGCACAGCACGTGAATTAAAAGGAGAGCGTCCTCAGTAATTTCGTTTATCTCAAAGCCAACAGTTAAGTTAAGCATTCACATTCACTGGCTGCAGCAACAATTTGATTTGCGCCAAAACGGACAAGACCACGTCGAAATCACGACGCGCTCCCAAAAAGCCGGATTGCCAGCCTCCCGCTATTCCTTAGTATTTCCAGCTTTCGCCGGCGAGGTTGAAACGAAGACAGAGGCACAATATTTTCGTCGACCAATTTATCTGCCGCCGTCGACGCCCAGGTTGGACGAACTTGTTCGGCGCCGTTGAACATGCTCGACAGTTCGACGGATTGGTTCGTTTGCTGCAATTGGAGTGGACAAAGTTTTCTTTATTAAAAAAAATAAAGATATTAAATAATAAAAAAATAAATGTTACAATAAATTAATTTTTATTCTTAAGTATTCTAAAGTATTTTCTTTAGCGTTTTGATTGGATAAATATGATGGCAACAAAAGCCGGTACAACAGAGCAGAAGGTGCATTACAGCCTGCGACGGCAACGCCGGCAGCGGTAACAACACCTCCGTTCGAACAGGTATTTAGCTGGTTTTCCGCCAGATTTTATATAAAGAAATATATAAATTAATAATTATTCAAATATTTTCAATTTCTTTGCAAAAAGGTCAAATTTTCGTAAAAAAAATTTTATTTAAAAAAAAAAATAGAAAATTAAAAAATATATTTAAAAAAGTTTTTATACAAAAAAATGTATTTAATTTGTTTATTTTTTTTTTTATTTTATTAAAGGCTTGTTAAGTATGCCATAATTACCTTTTAGAAATATTATAATTTTAATTTGGCTATATAAAAATCATTGTAATTAGTTAATTAATTTTTTTTACACAAATACTAGCTAAAGTTCGTTGGCTGTTGTGCCATCACTGTCCCTGACCCGTTCAAGTGGTTTGTTGTTGTTCGATGTCCCGCCAAGTTTGACGGCAGCAAAAAGCGCCATCGAACGCAGCTCGAAGCAACCTCTGCGCTTGCGCGCCTGGCGGCCACAAAGCGCAACAGTTAGATTGTTGTTGCGTTCCGCGAACCATCCAACATGTTGGACGCCGACGCAACCTATGTTAAGTTAACATTTGATAACCTGCGGTAAATAATAACATAATGTAAAGGTAAAAATAAAAGAAAATGACGCAAAATATAATAAAATAAAATAATATACAAATTTCTTAAATATATAAAATATTATTTAAATATTTTAAATAATAATAATAAATTGTATCATATTTTTATATGAATATTTGTTTTTTTTGTGTTTATTAGTTTGTATTGCAGTTGCAAGGGCGCGTGTGTGTGTGCGACCGATCAACAGCTGCGCAGGCGCAACACGGCGCGAGAAAGAGACGGAACATGTGCTTCACATTGCGTAGCGAGCATTTTAATGAGACCTCTTTCCCCCCTCTCTTTCCACGCTCTACGCACTTGACTTTGGAAAACAACACTCGAAGAAAAATCGAAAACTATTCAACTTTAAACGGAAGAATATAAAAAAAAAATGTAGTTATATTTTAGGTTTTTTTTTTTGGTTTAAATCTATATTAATTAATTTAACTAATAACAGATAATTGAGGTATTAAAGTTGTATATTTTCTCACTGTGTTTATACGCATTGTGTAATAATTGGTCGCGCACTGCATTCAAATTTGAATTCCAATTCGGACTCCCATTTGAATGCTGGCCAAAAGCAAAGGCAACTAGCCACTGGCCACCTTGAAGGGGCGGCCACGATGAGCCCAACCTTAGCCCATGGCCAGGGGGGTCGAGGCCAAGGTCAACCAAGTGTGCTGGCCAAAATGCGAAGTTCAGTTTAGTATTGTCGTTACTGTTTTTTTTTTTTTTTTGTTTTTATTTTTGTTTAACTTGCTCTTCACTTTAGGCAGATAAGCAAAGCAAGTGATTACAGGGCTTGTTATTTTTATTTTTATAAAATTTGAAAGTTGATTATTTAAATGTGTATATATTAATAAAATGCGATATAAAAACATAAATTAAGATATGGAGGTTATGCATGCATCCCTACACAGCAGATATTTAACAGGTTTTATTTGGAAAAGCAAATGTAGGATTCTATTTTGAAACATTACATTGGTAAAACTTGGTCACTTGGTTATTACACAAAATGGCCTAATTAAAGCCACAACCCTAAGGCTCTACAACTTGTATAAGCTTTAAATTCTTTTGAGAATCCTTTTGTCCGCTTATCTTTTTTGCTGCAGCCGCTTATTCGGAGCCTTGGGAGCGGCGGCCGGCCTCCCTGCCTTGCCTGAAATTGGCAGACATTAATGGGTTAATTTGCATTAATATATTCAATTGGATGCGCTGCCGCAGGGGGAAAGCCTGGCTGTTTGTGTCTCTCTGGACTTTTCCCGGCTTGTGTTTTTCTCCCCCGCCCCCCGTCACCGCTTCGCTCTACCCCCCATTACACTGTTTAATTCGATTTGCCATTGCATTGCAATTAAATTCATTTTCAGCCCTGGCAACGGAAGTCCTGCGTCCTTTTTTCGTCGACTCGGGGGGAAAAAGCATAATTGCATTTTAAGCATCACAAACAAAGACAGTGAGCGACCGAAGAGCCACATAACCCCATATGTTCGCCGGGAATTAACAACCAGCATAAAGCAATGCAGGACAGGTAGAGGTTGTGGAGATTAAAAAAATAAGGAATTGAGTAGCACCGAAGTTTTTTAAGGATTCCGATAGTTTCACATTATTATTACCAACCATGGTGATCGGCTCCAAAGTAACAATATGGGTAAAAGTTTCAAAAATAAAAAATAATACAAAAATTAGAAATACAAAAATAAAAAAAAATATTAGAAATAAAAAAAGCCCCGTTTTATTTTTAATAAAATGGGTACCCAGGAGGACAGCATCTGATATGCAAGCACTTTTTATTTAGGAATGAAAATGCCAACAATTGGAATTTTGTCAATTGGTTAAAATCAAAAGAAGAAGGAAAAACAAGTTCGGATCCCATCCAAACTCCGCGAGCAAGAAGCGTGGCTGTAAAGGCGACCCGTAAAATCATTACCAAATTTTAAAAAGTCAAAAATTAAAAAAAAGTTCAAAAGAAAAAAAATAATAAGAAATTATGCAGGTTTCCCCAATGACGAACATGGCAACAACTCTGGAAATCCACCTGCGACCTAATTTCTGGGCGGTGCACAGTTCACTGCTATCAAAATAAGGTTGTGCAGTTTAAATAAACAAAAGCCAATAGCATTTAAATGCACCAGTAGTGCAACATCTGATTATTGATACACTTTTTATTTAGGAATGAAAAGACCAAGCGTGTGACATAACTTCAAGAGAAGACTGGTCATCAAAAGTAATACGCTTTAAACCGACGTGCAGAAATGCCTATTGAGACCAGACTTTGTGAAAAAAAATCAAATTCTCAGACACATTTGTCTCCAATCTCGAATTTTAGCAAAAACAAGAAGAAGAAGGACGTCCTCTCAATGTGTCAGTAGGTTCTTCATAAAACAAATAAAAAAAACACTTGGTAAAAATAAATAAAGCAGGAACAATATTAAATAATTAATAAATTAGAACTGGTTCGAGTTCCGTCCGCCTTGTACGACCGGCGGACTAGAACTGATTTCGTTTCAGGCAAAACGAATCGAGCTTAATGAGGCTGAGTTAGCGATGGCAATAGCTTACATATCGATGCCACCTATCGATATCATAATCGATTGAAGCTATCGCTTAGGCATGGTAACTTGGGATCAATAACTGAAACCAGACCACTTAAGTAATTTGTGCACGCTATGCCCAGATAGAAAGGATTACCAAAGAGTAACGAAAGGTGCCTGTACCCACCATTTTGAGATCTGGATCGATTAAAAATAATTTTTAATAGGGTTGAGACACAGCAGTCAGACGCTGTTAGCTATTCATCAAGAGGCAAAATGTAAGCGAAGAGGTGCGTCTGAACCTCAGCGGGAAAAATCTCCGAATCTACAAATAAATAATAACCACGGCCTGTGGTCGAGGACAGATGTCTTTGCCTGCCTTACGGATCCAGGTTAATGAGGCAACGACAGCGATAACATTGTTAACGATAACAACTATCGATGTAAGCTATCGCTTAAGCATCACAACATATTATAACGACTCGAAGCGACGAAGGTGGAAGAGGCACCACGCATATTATAACATATTAAAGTGATTATAAATTATAACAAGAATTATAAAATAATAAAACATCATAAAATTAATTAATTAAAATGAAAATGACTGAAAATTTCTCCTTTTGCAACACACAAAAGCCCTTGGCATTATGCCAAACAATTATTCAATTAAAAAATTGCATCCTCGGAGACATTAAAATCATTTTCGACGCCTACTTAGCCGCCCACAACTTTTTGGCAAAGAAAATTGCACACAGGGCGAGAGGGGGGCGTGCTGGGGTTAAGGGTGGGCGTGGCTGACAACAATGTTGGCAGCTGCATGGAAAACTTGGAAAACTTTTTAAGTGACTTCTAATAGCGAATTATGATGCAGCCGGCGGACGAGGATGAAAGAGACAAGAGACCAAAAGGCGGCGGCGAGGCGACGAGGCGGGGGCGTGGCGAAAAGTTCACGCTTAAAACTTGACAACGATAACTTCATTGAGGAGTGAAAAGTGCGGGAAAATGCCGGGGCAGAGCACCGAGAAGCGAGAAGCCACACACACACACGATGCTATAGCCTAAGCCCGCAAGTGAGAGAGAAATTTTAACAAAGTTAGTTAGTATCTTCCTTCCTTCCGCACATCCTTCCTGCTCGGGCTGATTTCCAGTGCGTGTAGCCAGGATACACCACAGGAAAATGTCTTTATTTAAAGGAATTATATCGAAAACTTTTTACATTATAGACAGGTGCTAGCGATTCTTTCTATTTTCTACATAAATCGTCTTTAGTTTGATTGATTTTTTGGGATTAAATACAAAACGCAAAATTATATAGAATTGTATTACCAATTGTGCATCTTTTTATGTTTTTATATTTAATATTGCTTGTCAAAATAACATAATTTTGATGCGTCAATTAGAGATGGTAAATGTGAAACAATTGGGAAAAATGTTATCGATATGTCAAAAAAGAAACTCTGTGTTTACAGCTGAGTTAACAGCTGATCCGTTCAAATTTTAATGAATTGAAAATAAAAATGAATTGAAATTATATAAATAAGTGATTTTAAATTATATTGTTAATGATTATAATAGAACTACCTATTAAATCTAAGCGTGGTCTTTTGGCGAATACATGGCTGCTTTACTGCTAAAATATTTTATTATAATTATTATTTTTATAAAATTGCTATTTTTACTCAATTCAAAGCTTTATTAACGTTTATTTCACACCTTTAGAAAATAAATCCTGCTTGTATTTATTTATTAAATAATTATTCTTTGAACCTAAATCTACTTTTATAATTTGTTGGTTGTAATGTACAAAGTTACAGTACAATTACTGGCACAAAATCAAAATAATCAGTTTAAAATAATTTTAAATTAAATAGGTAGCAATTAATATTATTTAAAATTAAGTTTCTTACGAATTAAAATATTTATTTAACTGATTTAATTGGAAAAAGTGAGGTACAAAAAGTCACAAAAGTGGCAGCTCTTCCGATTGATAAGTAAACAACAATAAAAAAATTATATAAAATAAGACTTCTTCCACACACTTTCTACTCCTTTTACTACTTCTGCTTCTACTTTTTTCCTAATCAAAAACAATCATCTTAAAATATTTTTAAAATCTCTTAAGACCTGGAGAGCACCTGATGATATTTTTGCTACTTTTCCATAAATGTAAACTCATTTTATATATTCTAGTGCACGAGTTGTCTATGACATTATGCAGTGCATGTGTGCGGCTTGATATAATGACAAAGTGCACTCTGACATTATCATCATCAGTGAACGCATGTCGCCCGCTTGCCACCCACCACGCCCCACCACCCAGCTTTTTCCCACCCGAAAAGTTGCTCGTTTTAATGAATTATGCGTACATTGATAATAATTTCCTGGTTAGCTGCTGCGCCGACTGCTCCTCTTACTCCTTTTGGCTTCTTGCCTCCTACGCCAACTTGTTTTTTCGGCAATAACCCAAGAGGCAGGAGGGGGAGGTAGGCGCACCTCCCCCCTCAGATCCTTGCAACCTGCAGGCGGAGCGTGTTGCTCCTGTCTGCACTAATATAAAAGTTTCGTGCACTTTTAATAAGGCTGCGTTTATGACGACAGCAGCGGGAAGAACAAGAACCACTGGCTGGCTGCCTGGCTGGTGGGAAAATGCAGGGAAAATTTTCACAAGAAAAAGGGCTGATGGATGGTTGGTGTAGAGGTGCCGCTTTTCCTGCCTGCCAGCAACTGCATATGACGACAAGTGTCAAAAAGTCGACGGTGGAAAGGAAAAGTTTTTGGAGAGACACAAAAAAAAAAAGGAAATTACAACAGTGGAAGATACAAAAAACAAGAAAGAAAGAAATATGTTGAAAAAAGGCTAAATAAGATTTTTCCTCAAAATTTTCAAATCGGTCCTCCGGCAGCTTTATGATATAGTTGTGCGATTTTGATCAAATTAAGACCGGAATTCAAACTTAATATATATTCTTTTTGCCAATTTTCGAAATTTTTGATGATATAACCCCTTATTGTTTTTTGAAAAAATGGGTTAAATTTTTTACCTAAGACCTTTTATGGTTTTTTGATCATAACTTGGCTCAAACTCAACCGATTTCAGTCTGGTTTGTTTTTTTCCTCTCAGTTTTTCAAGGAGAACTTTTCTGCATTCAAATCTAAATTTGTAATTTTTGGCCAATTTTTTATTAAATTTTGATGATGTAACCCCTTATTGTTTTTTGCAAAAATGGGTAACATTTTTACCTTAAGACCTTTTATGGTTTTTTGATCATAACTTGACTCAAACTCAACCGATTTCAGTCTGGTTTGGTTTTTTCTTTTTGGTTTTTGAATGAGAATTTTTCTGCATTCAAAACTAAATTTGTAATTCTTGGCCAATTTTTTATTAAATTTTGATGATGTAACCCCTTATTGTTTTTTGCAAAAATGGGTAACATTTTTTACTTAAGCCCTTTTATGGTTTTTTGATCATAACTTGACTCAAACTCAACCGATTTCAGTCTGGTTTGGTTTTTTCTTTTTGATTTTTGAAGGAGAATTTTTCTGCATTCAAAACTAAATTTGTAATTCTTGGCCAATTTTTAATTAAATTTTGATGATGTAACCCCTTATTGTTTTTTGAAAAAATGGGTTACATTTTTTACTTAAGACCTTTTATGGTTTTTTGATCATAACTTGGCTCAAACTCAACCGATTTCAGTCTGGTTTGGTTTTTTCTTCTTGGTTTTTCAAGGAGAACTTTTCTGCATTCAAAGCTAAATTTGTAATTTTTGGCCAATTTTTTATTAAATTTTGATGATGTAATCCCTTATTGTTTTTTGAAAAAATGGGTTACATTTTTTTCTTAAGACCTTTTATGGTTTTTTGATCATAACTTGGCTCAAACTCAACCGATTTCAGTCTGGTTTGGTTTTTTCTTATTGGTTTTTCAAGGAGAACTTTTCTGCATTCAAATCTAAATTTGTGATTTTTGGCCAATTTTTTATTAAATTTTGATGATGTAATCCCTTATTGTTTTTTGAAAAAATGGGTTACATTTTTTTCTTAAGACCTTTTATGGTTTTTTGATCATAACTTGGCTCAAACTCAACCGATTTCGGTCTGGTTTGGTTTTTTCTTCTCAGTTTTTCAGGGCAAACTTTTTCTTTCATGTTTAGAAATTATAAAACAAACATATATGGACTTGTAATAATTATAATCTATACATATTTTAATTAATTTATTTATTTATATTATTTTTCATTAGTTAGTTTAGTTACTTCTTTAACTTTACCGCCTCAATATTTTGAAGAGCTTCCTTTGGCCCACTCAAAAATGGCTTCAGTTTCGGGTGAACTTATGGCCGGGAAATACCTCCAGAAATTTTCACAACTTCTCCTGTGGCTTCCCCTCCTGCCCTCCCGCCCCCTGCTTCACTTCTAATTGAGTTGTTTTTGCCCTGGTTGTTGCATGTAATTGCATTAAACTTGGCTCAAAGGCCCGTCGGTCCTTGTACAGTGGAGCCTCTGACACATGGCAGGCCACTTAAAGCCAAACGCAAAGTGGACTCGGAGTCAATGGTATTTTAATAGGGCCTAATGGCCATTTTAATTGCCTTCCAAGGCCGCAAAATGCCTGGACGTGGGCGGGAGTGGGAGTGGGAGGGTCTGGAGTGGGTTGGGGTGGCGTACGGTGATAAAAGTCACACTCGCACACCCTCAGACATCAAGCGAAGGAGAGAGAGAGACAAAAGCAAGACAGCAAGCTTTATCTTTATGAATATCGCGACACTTTATGAAGGCCCCCGAAACGACATTGGTGATAAAAACGAAGGAACGTGTCCAGCGGGAAAATGAGAAAAACTCTGTGCTGCCAGGGAAGGGGCGACAGCGGGTGGATAGAGCAGACACGGTCACGTATCTGACAGATACGTCTCCAGTACAGCAGATATGGGATATATGTAGAGGCAGATACACAAGGCCAGAGCTTCGAATAAAATCAGGTAAAGTGGCTAATGATCTAGGCTTTAATGTTTGATTTAATTTAATAAATTGATTTAAAATTAATTTACAATTTATTTAATATAAATTGAAAATTAATTTAATTTAATTGAAATAATTTTGTCCAGTGCATGTACATGTACATACCCATGTCTCTCGTTCCAGTTTGTGGATCTCTCAGCCTCAGTGTCTCCAGTGTCTCCAGTGTCTCAGTTTGAGTATCTGGGTCGCCTTTCTCGGATTTGTCACCTCTTTTCTCCGTCGCTTTTGTTTTTTGAGCTTCTGTTCTTCGTTCTGAAAGCGCGTTTCTCCCCAAACATTCTCTGTGCGGCATCTTAATTGATTGAGAGTGACCGCGAGGCGATTAGTAGTAGAAGGTCTGACACAGTTAGCACCGGTGATTGATGGATCTGTCGTTTGGTTATAACCATTATCCAAGCCAAAGAAAGCTGTCATAGAGATCGATGTGTGTGTCTGCTTGTTGTGTATTGGTTCAATCCTATATGTATATATATGTAGGCGACACGCCCAGTTACGCCTCTGTTATACAACGGTGGCCAGCCATTAATTGGATGTCATCATCATTGTCACCTTTGGCTGCAGGCTGCAAGCTGCAAGCTGCAAGTTGCATGTTGTAGCAGCCACAGCCACTGTCACTGCAAAATCCAACAGAGGTGCAACACACAGTGGCAGTTGCAACAGTGGTGCAGAGCAGGGGCAGGCCTGGTCACACTGTAAAGGGGGTTAAATTAATTAATTAGGTATTAATTATTTATTTTATGAATATTTTGTTAGAAATGTTATTTTTGTTATCTTGAAGCTGGCGAATATGTATATGATTTTTAATAATTATTTACATTTTAATTATATGCCTTTAAAGACACCTAAAAGAAGTGAATTTAAATTGATTTTGAGCGATAAACAGCTAATGAAGAAATTTAAATTAAAAAGCATAATTTCATTTCAATTCTGAAAGCTGTTCCGGATTTGTTATTGTTTTAAAAATAAATATGAAAAAATTACCGCGAGTCTGCAGAACATTGCAAATTTTTATCAGGTATTTTTTCGCTGTTAACAAACACTATTTTCTTATTTTTTTAATTAAAATTGTAATTGCAAATCCTTAAAATTTTGTCTTTAACTATTATTATGTTTAATATTTTTTGTTTGCATTACAACATTTTAAATCGTCAATTAGTGTTGGTAAATATTTTGAGAGTTTGAATTTTACCATCTCTAATTTATGTTGCAAAATTATGTTATCGATAGGCAAGGAAATAAACAGCTGATCCGGCTTTGTTTTCAAATTTTAATGAATTGAAAATGAAATAAAATGATAAAAATTAAAGATAATAAAATTTAACGATAATTTTAAGAAGTAATGATAGTAATAGAATACATAACCTTTTTTTAAGTAACATTCTAATATTATTTAATATGTTTTAAAATTTATATAACGACTTTGTCAATTCTGCGCCCGTGGCAACAGCACTTGGGCACATGGTGCACCTTGGGGGCAACAGCAACTGTCATGGAAAATAGAAAAAATAAGAGAAAAAAACTAGAAAAAAATAACAGTAGCCACCGGTAGCAAGTGGCAACCAAACCAAACGATGGTGATGATGAGGAGGAGGTGGATCCCAGAGCCCAAAGACGATTACCGAATGGGTGATGCAATCCTCTTCCTGATTTCGCCATGCCACTCTCGAGGTCTGCGCCCCTCCTAAAAGTGTCTTCTCTTCTCGCCTAATTATAGATATTCGCAGCCCGGCACCAGAGTTGACAGTGACAGGAAGATTCGTCTCAATACCACCGCCCTTTCCACCACGATTTTCCACATGTGTCTCTACCTCGTGTCAACTGCAGCTTGGTCTGGGGCCAAAATGGGAAATGACAAAGCCTTAGGCGGGCAGGAGGAAAACTGCAGCTCGAGTTCTCCTTTGTCGTGGAGTGTTAATGGGAAATTGAAAATCCATTTGCTGATTAATTTCTTCCAAAAAAAAAACACAGAAAACGAAGAAAAAAAAAAGGTAAACCAAAACCAAAACGGAGCAGTAGCAAGGAAAACATTTACGTAAATGAACTTTTTCCTTCTGTCTGAATGCCGCCTCACTGCTGGAAAAGTTTTCCATTTTCCATTTTCCATTTGCCGTTTTCAGTTTTCAGTCGAGTTCGTTGTTTGTTTGCTGTTTGTCGCTTCGCTTTTGTCGCTTTGCTTCACGCAAAAAAAAAAAAAAAATAATAAGAAAAAACGAAAAATAAATAAGAAAAGCAAAAAAAAAAAAAAAACAAGAAAATAGAAATGTTGGTAAAATGTTTTTGCATTCGCCGCTAGTTTTCTAGTTTTATTTATGTCCTGCATTCATCCTGTCACCTCGTGCCCAGAGCTGGGTGCAGTACCAGAGCTCACGGAGCTTATGGCGCCCGGGGGCTTCCCCGGAAAACGGGGAACCCACTTTTGGTAATCATACTGGGGGATCCCCCAAGCCTAACTCACACAAATTATTGGAAAATATCTATACAGATTCGTCTTTAAAATATTTATTATTTAAGTTGCAGAAAGACCGATATTTTCATAGTGAAATATTTGTAATTACTACAAATTTAATGTAATGTTTTTAAAACAATCTTTCTGTGTATTTTATTTCCCAAGAAAATTACAGAAAAAAATTATTTCGCACTGAAAAAGCCTCTTTCAGTGTTGGAATTCACCATTTTAGTATTAATCTCTTTAGGCATTAATGCATACATAGCCTTTGGTCACACTGATATTGTTCCTTATTCCTTCGTTCTTGTGCGAGCTAAGTTGTGGGGCTTGTGTTTCGGTAAAATAAAATGTAAAACATAAATTACAAAGATTAATAATTACAAGACCCATAATGTCTTCTTCGATATGTAATCTTAAGTAAGTTCTGCAATTCCTTCATGTTCCGGCAGCACCTGGTATATCTGCACATATCACCAAACAAGGCATGATTCCTGCCGATTTCGGTGCGATGTCCATAGACCCCACTCCTTCCAAATTAACTCCGCGGGGGGCGGGGGGGATGTCACCCAAAATCTTGGATTTGTTTTCCACCAAATAAATGGGGAAAGTAACGGAAGGAAATCGGGAAAAACAAAAACAAGCACAAATTTCGGGGGACTTGTACTCGCATATCTGCAAGTGTCGCCACACCATCTTCCACTTGGTGCTCATCCCAGGCTCAGACTGTCTTCTCTCTGTATGCAAAATGCAAAAGTTTAGCCAGTAAATCTTTGCAAGTGGCACATAAACTTTTGCCAAAGAAACTTGGTTTTTTTTTTCTTCCAGCTCAAAACTTCCCCAAAGAGAGAGAGCAAAAAAAAAAAAATGATACAGTGCCGAGGAAAATCGGGGCAGCGGTACGGCATTTGGCATTCAGACGAGTGCCAAGGAAACTTTCACAGAGCCAAAGAGCATTGCCAAGAGTCGCGCGCATAGGCCAGGAATTGTGATTTATGGTCCCGGTGCCCCGGGGCCGCGGTGCTGTCAGGTAATCCAGCGGCAAACTTTTATCGGCTAAACACTGATTGACACACTTGATGGGAGCGCGTCCTTCCACAAAAAAAAATATGGCAACAGCTTACATATCGATGAGTACTATCGATATTGTAATCGATAAGGAAGAAACTAAGAGACTAAGGACTCGGCGGCTTATTAAGAATACAGCAATAAACCTCTTTTTCAAAGTGCAACCTTGCCACAATGCTACAAAACCCAAATTGCAGGTTACCAGCTTGCCTTATTGACCAATTGCCGACTTGCCGTATTGCCGGATTGACACATTATATTGCCAAATACACAGCACTCGCCGGCACATTGTCCCCGCGCACAACCGACAATCAACATTTTGAAAGTGATGATGGGGGTGAGCCATGTGGATGCACTGCAGCCGTTTGGAGCCATCAAAGCCACCATTTCCATTCCCATTCCGAGCGCGTCAATTACATTTTCGTTTGGTTTTCGGCTGCATGGCGAAATCTCACCAGAGTTTGGTAACTAAATGGTCGCCGAGGGGGCCACCAACAAACAGTTCCAACATTGATTTAGAGGCAGACGACGGGTTTCTCCGATATGAACATCGATATAGTTATTACGCCTCTTTTTTTGTGGCGCCAGAGGGATTATCTAGAGATGAGCTACCTCCAGGTGCTCAGTGACCTTATAACTTTGAGCTTACAACCATTTTCATTTTGGGGGGAAATCAGATCATTACACATCTTCGCTTTGACCCCGATTTAACTGAGGCAAGAAACGATCAAGAAAAGTCAAACTAATGAGTTTATTATGGGAAGATGTCAGTCAAGTGTTGCTGGAGATTATATCATATAAACTAACTTAACTTGAGTCTTACTTCCTTGAAATATATTCTTCCTGTAAGACACTTTCTAGTAAACTTACTTCCTTTGAAATATATTGTACCTGTAAAACACTTCCTGGTGAACTTTAAGGCTTTTACTTGCTCCTGCAAACTGGTTTTTCAGTGATCACTTCATTTGCTAAGGCAAGTTCCTATCTCTTTTTGAACTCTGAACCTGAACCCATGCCCGTGCTCCACTTGGCTCCATTCCCGGGGCTCATCATACATCATTCAGCATTAGCAACTGGCTTTAGTTGCACTCAATCATGGGGCGTGTGGGAGGCAACAGCCAACCCCTTTTTTTGAACCCCCCCCTGCCTTTGCCCCTTGCCTTTTGTTTCCTTTTTCCGTTCTTCTTCTTGTTTTTGCCTGCCGCAGGGAGTCGCTTTCCCCCGCACGACCTTAAGCCTTCTAAGTGCAAACAGCTTGTTGTCTGTTCATCGCTGGCGTTTTCAGGGCACAGAATCCATAATGCCCCCCAGTGAACCTCAGGCCCCACCACCCATGTCCGCAATAATTCAACTTTTGTCCAACATCGACAAGTTCCTCATTTTTGTTTTTGTTTTTATTTTTTTTGTTCGCATTTCCGCCGCCGCTGTAAAGTTGCACTTGCCAAAAGCTGGGGCCAAAGGTGTATTTTTTTTCTATAGTTTTGTCTGTATTTTTTTATATTTTTTCTATATTTTTTATATATTTTTTTATATACTTTTTTCTATATTTTTTGTATACTTTTTTTCTATATTTTTTGTATACTTCTTTTATACATTTTTCTATAGTTTTGTCTATAGTTTTGTCTTTAGTTTTGACTTCTTTTTTCTATATTTTGTTAGCTCTACCATCTCTATATATTTTTTCTCTACTTTTTCTATATTTTTTTCTCTACTTTTTCTATATATTTTTTTCTCTATTTTTTCTCTACTTTTTCTCTACTTTTTCTTTACTTTTTCCCTTATATTTGTTGCTTTTGCCACTACCCCTGGCACACGGTGTTACGCCCCAATAATATTTTTGTTGAACGGCCACTTTCGGGAAAAACTCTAGAGGGGTTTTCCTACGCAAAAGTTGGACAGACACAGACACAGGACTCCTTTCCCCTCTCCTCTCCCCTCTGTTTCTCCACTGAATGAACATTTTTGGCGGAGCCTTCTCTAACAACGGAATCTGTGTGTATCAGTGGCCAGGATTTATGTGTTTATATTGCGAGTTTGAAGTTGGTTTGGCAGTCCGCGCGCGCTTTTCCATGGCCGGCTCCTGGATTTATGAGGGGTTTGGGCCATGCGGTTGCACAACTGTCGGCCAGGCACTGGGCCGGTTCGCATAAATTGCAGCCACGTTTATGTATCGACAGAAAGCAGGGGAAAAAGAGGGTCTGCAACTGCAAAAACAAAACAAAACCTATTTTTTCTGGGAAAGTTTTTAGAGAGCCAAGAGCTGGATTTGAAATTCTTTTGTCAGGCAGAATCTTTGATTGAGAGATGTCTATTTGCACCAAAGAAAGTGTATAAAAAAAGTGCATGTTTATTTGGGTAATGGGTTTAATTTTTATTTCTAGAGGAGAGTAGTTCACTTATTATTTTATTATATTATAAATAAAATATTATATTATTATAAAATAAACCTTCCTTGAACATTAACTAAGAAATCAAACATATGCTAAGCTTCTCTATTATTCTATAATTTATTGACGCAATTTTCTTGCTTTGTTTTCATAAAAAATTTTTATAAAATATATTTTTAAGTTGTACTAAGCTGTTTTTATTTTTTTTTTCGTTAAAGAAAACTGTAAATTCTGATCTTATTGAAATTATAAAATATACTTTCAGTGTTCACTAACAAAAAAGGCGAATCTAAACATTAAATCCTCATATATTCCAGAGTTTTTTCTATAATTAAATTAAACCATTTACCTGTTTCATTTTTATCCAAGAAAATTAATAAGTTTTTAATTAATAAATTTAATAATTTTTATCAAAGAAAATTAATAATAAACCAAATGGGAAATTTATATGATTTTTCCTTCTTTAGAAGATTCTGTAACTTCAGGTCTTATTTAAATTATAAAATTTCATTGATCATTAACAAATAAGTCAAATTTAAACATTAAACCCTCATATATTCCACAGTTTCTCTATAATTAATTTAAACAATTTACCTGCTTCATTTTTATCCAAGAAAATTAATAATAAACAAAATGTTTACATACAATATTTCTATCTTAAAAAGATTCTGTAACATCTGATCTTATTTATATTACAAAATAACCCTCCATTGATCATTAACTAAAAAGTCAAAAGGCAAACATTAATCTTTTCTTTGGTTATCTATAATTTATTCAGGCAATTTCCTTGCTTCCTTTTTTATGCAAGAAATATGTATATAAAATATATATGTTTATATTGAAAATGAATTTCTGCAAAGTCTGGGCCCTCGGCGTCTGTAAATGAAAAAGTTTTGATTGCTTTTAGCAACAACTGAAAAATGGCAAACGAGAAAAATATGATCACAAGTGTGGGGGGGATATAGGGTGCAAAAATAAAAAAAAAAATAAAAGAGAAATGGCGATGCAAAATCACATTTTTAGCATATTGCTTCGAACTTCATACCCCACTCCTCCTCCACCCCCTCCTCCTTCTTCCCACAACACATGGCGCATAAATCTTGCACCTGAAAACAGGGAAAACGGCGAGGTAAGCAAGGTGCTAATGGCAATCTGTAGAGTGTGTTGTGTGTGTGTGTGTGTGTGTGTGCTTGGGGGCGGGGGTTATTTTTCCAATTTTCAATGTAATTTCTGTCAATCCTCCTCTCTCCATCTCTCCCCCTTTACCCAGCGTCATCCCTCTTGGCAGATTTTTTATTGGCGCGATATTGAAAATTATGCGAAAGCGCTAAAGCGATTTATGCTTCAGCTTCGAAGCGTGGAAAAACGAGGGGTGTGGCTGGGGTCTAAGGATATATGCATGTGTGTGTGTGTGCCAGAGGAAAAGGGTTACGTGAGGCAGAACCTACTGCATGCCATGGGTTAATGGTGCAACACTTACAACGGGGGCGGGGTAAAAGTGAAAAACTGCAGGCAAAGTGTGGCAACAGCAGCTGCCTTCCATGGGAAAATTCTTATACAAGTGGAGAAAATTAGAGAGCTAATTTAGAAACTAAAAAAAAAAACATAAAAATGAAATACAAATTTTTTTAAACAATGAATTTGCAAGTTTGTTTGCAAAGGAAACCGTTTTGCATATTTAAAATAATATTTAATTTAAGAAAAAAGGCTTAGGAATGTAAAGACATTTTAAATTGCGCTAATTAGTGTGACCAGGTTGCCATATTGTTATCGAAAAGCGATAAATGGCTAGAAAAAAGCAAGATATTAAGAAAACGAAAATACGGTCACTTGGCTTGGCGAATTCTTATTTTCTAAATTCCTTATGCCAATATTATTTACAATAAATTTCAGAAGAAATCTGTTTAAAACTCATTGAATTTTTGTCCGTTGAAAAAAAAAAACGTAAGCTGCGTACTTGCCTCGCGTTGGGCATTCATTTCGTTGACTTGTCGAGGGCCTCTGACAGGGCGACTTAATGACAGACAGCCGCCAGACCTTGGAGGTGGCGGCAACCGTTTGAGGTGTCGAGTGGGGCGACGGTGTCGCAACCCATGAGTCTTGGACTCGCTGCTTCGAGCCTAAACTCTGGCTCAAAGAAGGCCGGCACCCGGCTTAATTACAACACCGTATTTCGGCAGCAAGACTGCTGCAGCTGCCAACGCTGTGATGGGCGGCGGTGGGGTTAAGGGTCACAATTGCAATCGATGAGCCACCGATTGTTGCCCAACTCGCCAGGTACCACCAATTGGTTCTGGCAATTATTTTGCATCAGCAAAGATTTTAGACGGAATTGAAGAATAATTTTAAATAAAAAAAAGATCAGATGGTAGGAACGAGACGGGACACGGCTTCAAGAACACACTTAAGGGTTTTCGTGACATCACCACTCGCGTCACTAATAGTGTCTTTTGTTTAATTCGGATAAAGGAAGATAAAGTTTTGGGTAAAAAATATCCAAGCACCTCAAATCAAACAATTTTAAAAATTCAAAAATTTAAAAAGAAGTATAAAAGAAAAAATATATATATATATATAATAAATAAATTAAAAATACAATGCACGTTTTTTCAATGATGACCATGGCAACAGTTCAGGAAATCCACCTGGGATCTAATTTCTGGGCGGTGCACAGTTCACTGCAATCAAAATAAGGTTGAAATCAGAAGGAAAAGGATCCCTTTCTAAATAAAAGATTCAAGCTGCTTTACAAGACACCGTGGCTGTAAATGCGACCCGTAAAATAAAGCATTTTAAATAAAGTTTTAAAGAAAAATTAAAGAAAAAATAAAGATATAAAAATATAACGCCTGCTTTATTATTGTTGCCGATGCCAGGAACTATCCGAGTACCAGAAGTCTGACATGTCAGGACAGCTGAACAAGGCATATATTAAGCAAATAAGGCATCATAATCGATTGAAGTTGGTACTAAACAAAGTAATAATCTTTTAATAATAATAATAATTTAAAAAAATGAGACTTGGTTCGAGTTCCGTTCGCCTTGTACGACCGGCGGACTAGAACTGATTTGCTTTCAGTCAAAACGAATTGAGCTTAATGACGCTGAGATAGCGATGGCCATAGCTTACATATCGATGCCACCTATCGATATTATTATCGATAAGACATTGCAACTATTTTTTCGTCTGATACTAACATAAAATACATTTTCTTAAAGCGGTAAAACTCAATTTGAAAATGAAAACTAGCACGAAAAGAGGAAGTACTAAAATAAGATAAATGTTGTCGACGACTTTACCACAACTGTTAAGTTTTTCTTTCTCTTTCGGCTGTATTTTGTTTTCAGACGAACATTTAACCAACCAATTTCCCAATAGTAATATTAATACAAGGCTTAAAACATAAACTTTAAATAAAATATATAACCAACCAGCCAGGGCACACCCCAGGAGGTCGGTCACACAGGTTGGATGGACTTCTCCCCCTGGCAATTGCCCGACATCGACCTCCATCTGGGGCCATTGGCAAGGAGTCACAATTAAGGAGGGGTGCAAGATGGACATAGTGAACCCATATCCAGGAGGGTCGCCCTGTCAACCGGCGCTCCCCTAATTGATGGGTCCTATTCCCGGCCAGGCGGAACACCAAAGAAGAGCTCAGCCACCCCTGGCCAGGGCTGACCTATTGGGTCCTATATTGCCTCCTAGGGGCTTATTTAATGCCTCAACGATGAGGGGATGATGCAGCAGCAGCAGCACCAGCAGCAGAAAGGGTCACGTATTTAAAAATGCACATAATTAAAATTTATGAGCGTGTCTTAAATAAAGACATAACCAAAGGAACCCCATGGCTGCTGGCACCAACTGCAGGACAATCAATTAAATACCTGTAAAACAGGGGCGGGGGTCCAGCAGGGGTCCTGAACCGAACGGCAACTCAAATGAAATGAAATTGTAATGGCAATTCGCGGGCACCAAAAAGAACAGAAAATAAATATACAAAAAGAAAAGGAAGCTAGGAGCAAAAAATAAAGAAAAGCAGGGGCAGGCTGGAAAAAAGGACATTGGCGAGAAGACAAGAAAAGGAAAAACTAATTTAAAGCTGACACCTTGGTTTAGGAATGTGGGAAAAGGAAGTGTTTTTTTTTTTATAAAAAATATATTAAAGTATATACTAAAATATTAAAATATACAAATTAAAAAAATATATACTTTATCATTGAGCAAACTTTTGCTAAATAAACTTGTGTAACTCTTAATTTATATTAAATTTTTTATACATTTATAGGTATATGTAAATTAAGGACATGTGTATCTCTTTATTTATATTAAATATTTTATAAATTTTTAGGTTTATGTACATTAAGGATATATTCTATTATACATTTTTTAACAAACACTTCATTCTTATAAAATTTCATTTAATTAAAACAATTTCTGAATAGAAAATTGATGCCACTGTTGAAAGGACATGGCCAGGACAAGGTCAAAGTAATTACAAGTAAACAAAGTAAGGAAAAGCCTGGACAAAAAAAAGATAAAAAATAAGGAAAACAAAAAAAAAAATACAAAGAAAATACAAAGAAAAAAAAAAGAAAATCAAAAGCAAAAAATACACAACACAAAAAAAAACATAAAAATAAAAAAAGGCCAAGGAAAACCTTATTAAGACAAGTATTAAGTGAGGAAGGAAGAAGGAGGTCTGCACTGAGGCTGCAGGACCTTAAGCTTTCCCAGTTATTTATTAAAAACTAACAGAAGAAACCAAGAAAATCCTGCTCTTAAAAAAATAAGAAGAACATTTTCCTGAAACAATTAACGTTTAAAGTCCAATCAGAAAGACGTAAGCCGCAAGCCGAGAAGATGAGAGAGAAAAACGCTGCCAATAAAAAAGGGGAAATAATCACAGACGGGGCGCACCGGTGTACAGCATTTCCTTTTTTTTTTCTTCCATTTCTGCTGGAAAATCCCTGCTCAATCGAAGCACTTCCCTGTCATAAATAACTCGAGCTTTAAGCATTATAAACCGCATCTGCATTGGGACAATTGAGACCCGCCGTTGCCTGCCTGCACTTTTATGGCCGCAAAATCATTTAAATTCTTTTTCTGTGCAGCAGCCTTCATTTTGGTTAATTTTCCACATTTTCTTTCTTTTTTGATAAATTTTTTTCTGGCTCGTCAAATAAAAAGGAATCAGACTCTCTCGCCATCGTATGAATTTATGCATGCGAGTGAGTTTTCACTGCGGAAATTTGTTGCCAGTTGCCAGTTGTGGCAGCAGCCGCAAGTTGAGCCATTCCCCCAATTCGCAATGTCGGGGAAATGGAGAGGAATGGGGGGGGGGGGGGGGTGGGGGGGATAGGGGGGAAAAATGCAGGAAAAGTCCGGGAAGAGGCGGCAAACAATGAAATGCATTGAAAATTGAAAATCAATGAACTGTTATAATAACTTGCCGCAGAGTCAGAAGCGAGCATCCAGCACGAGTCTCTGGTGTCTATATGCCGCACACCCGCTGTGTGTGTGTGTGTGGGTGTGCGGGTGTGTGTGTGCGGGTGTGTGCTGCGGGTGTATTCATACGAGGCGAGTGTGCGAAGGCATTGAATGCATTTTCCAGCAGAGAGAAAATAAGGGTGCTTATTTGTTCTTATAATTTAAATTAGAACAGAGTTTAATTTTTAAATTAAATTATATTTAGCTTATTTAGTCATGAATTTATTTATTAATTTTTATTAATTTATCTCCTAATTCCCCCTCGAAATATATATTTTCTGCTTAAATTTTCTCTCACTGTAGAATATCCTTCTCCCCCCGTTGAGTTTCTGCCGCGGCATTCAGGTCCTGCGCTGCTCGAGCAACTCGTGCGTGCGGTTCTCTCTCTTCATTAAACATATGTAACGCGTTGGGTTAACAATTGGTAAGGACAAACGGTCCAGGAGTGTGCAAGGGAGGGGGGCAGGAAACGGAGGTGGTAGCGGGAGGATCTGGGACAACGTCAACTTCGAGTCGGATGCAGCGATTAAAAATTAAATGCCTTCGTATTAACAAACAAGCCGTCTGCCATTGCCATTGCATCGTCGTCCTTCGTCCTTTGTCCTTTATTTTATTTTTTATTTATTCCCTCTTTTTCGTGTGCGTGTGTGTGTGGTGGAGAGAAACAAAGCCAAAAGAGTAAAATAAAGAAATGAAAATGGAAAAAGCTGAGCCCGAGCACGGAGAATGGAAGCTGGGAAATCCTTTGGTGCATGTAAAATGCATGAATCGCAGGGCGCCACGTGTGAAATTTATGCACATATGTTGACAGCATTTAAGGGGAACGATAGGCAGGGGTAGAGAGGGGTACGGCACCCCCGACAGCAGCCTGCTGAGTGCTTCCACTTGGTTTTCCACGCTTTTCCACGAGCAGAAAACCGCCTTCACCGAATTTTGCTCTGAGGCTATTTCAAAGTCGGAGGATTCTTTTTTTAAGACTTCTTTGGGGAAACTTTTGAGATATATATAAATTTCTTTTAATATATATTTAAGTATATAAGCAGCTTTTTAAATATTTTAAACAATTAAAAAAAGTGTTCAATTGATAAGAAAAATTATTAATTATAATCATAAAAGCACATATTTATATGTTAAAAATTTTTGCAAAAGCTAATAAAATGTTTCCCTTTTGGCCAATAAACTGTTTAAATATTTTTGTAAGAAGTTAAGCTTTCTAAATATTTTTAGCAATTAAAATATTTTTAATTGGAAAAGAAACCAAATTATTAATATTATAAAACGATATATTTCTATGTTAAACATTTTTTCAAAGGCTAAGAATATGTTTCCCTTTTGACCAATAATATAAAAGTGTTTAAAACTTTTTTTAAGAAGCTTGGAGATTTTAAAATATTTTTAACAATAAAAACTAGCTTATAAATAATATAAACTAACATATTTATATGTTAAAAATTGTTTAAAAGACTTGGAGTCATTTTTCCCTTTCCACCAGCAATATCAACATCTTCTAATATTTTTTTAAGTACCTTGGCAACTTTCTAAATATTTTTAAAAATTAAAAATTTGTTAATTATATAAGAAATTAATTTATTAATAATATAAAACGGCAAATTTATATGTTAAAATTGTTTTAAAATGTTTTCTTTTCCACTAAACGTCTTCTAATATTTCTTAAGTATCTAAGCAGCTTTTTAAATATTTTAAAAAATTAATATATTATTAATTTCATAAGAAAAATAATTGAAAAAAAATATAAAAGCACATATTTGTATTTTAAAATTAGAATTAGAATATTTGTCCCCTTTTTCCTTATACATAAAAATCTTTTTTATATATATTGATGAAGCTTAGCAGCTTTAATATATTATATATTGCTTTAAGTAATTAAAATCGCGTTAAATGAATAAGAAAATATTTAATAAAAAATATGAAACCACATATTTATATTTTATAGATTTTTAAAAAGCACTTGTTCCACAAGTTTTCATATATTGGTTTCATATGTTTTATTAATTATTTTCTTATTAATGTAACAAGATTTTTATTTATATTTTATAGATTTTTAAAAGGCACTCGTTCCACAATTTTTCCTGGCCTGAAGGCCATATACTTTTAATGTCTTTTTCTATCTTCGATTTTGGCCAGCAAAAAAGAAATAGTTATTAACCTCCTACCAACGTCCCCTTTGAGATTAACAATTAATTAGCCAGAGCGTCGCATCATCACGCCATCACCCTGACCCAAAGGGCCTGGGTTTTGGTCATTGGATGATGACTCGCCGCAACTGGAAGGCACTGGCCATCATTAGTCCCAGAGCCCAGAGCTGTCCTCGCAAATGGAAACTCATTGACAGCCACTCATTCGGCGGAGAACGCAAACAAACGGCCACAAAAGCCAAATAATAATGAATAATTAAGCGCGGGGGGACGGGGGGACGGATGGCAATGTGGGTCAATAGAAACAGTGGCTCCGTCCATGTGTATCCATGTCCGTCTCTTTTTTTCCTCCTCCGGCCACTTTGGGGATGTTGTCATCATCATCGTTTTCACTTAACAAGCATTTCATTAGCCTAATTCCAATGGCGCTCTCGTCCTTGGTCCTGCCGATTGTTTGGACAGTGAAACAGACACACACACAAGGAGCCGTGGCAAGTATCCATCCCCCGCTGATTGATGTTTACTCGGGGTTCTAGGAGGAAAAGGAGGAGGAAGACTAGGAGGTTGTTGGAAAAATCACTTGGCTGTCACACGGGGCGTATGGGGAATATTGGTGCATCCTTCGAACTAGTATCCTTGGACAGCTAATGAGATTAAGGCCATTTGGACACATAATTTATGCGGAAAGGAACACAGCTTGTAAGTAGTTTTAGTTCTGCTTTGAGGGGGAGTTTTTTTTTATGGAAAAATAGAGTGAAAGTTGGAGGAAAATTCTTATAAAAATATTACACGCTGTAGAGCTATATTTCTTTTTATTGTTAAAATATAGTTCGCCAAATATCATTAAAAAAATTCCTATACAATTTAAACTGAAATAAAAAGCAAATCTTAATGATTTCCTTACATTTTTCCCTCACTTTTCCTGCCTTTTTCACTACGCTAATTGTACTGATTGTGCAACTGCAAATTGTTGGTCAATCGAAGTGGTAACAAGTGAGTCTCGTCGTTTGCCTCAACTCAAACTCTCTTTTTGGCTTAACTTTGGCTCAATTCATCGGGCTCAATTAGCGGCTGTGATTTGCCCATCCAATACTTGGCTAATTGGCTGCCCTCGAAGGAGGGGAACTAAGAAATACCCTAACTTGAAGTGTTTTAAAAAATTTTTTAAATAAAAAGAAATGAGTTATAAAATTATTTGTACTTTAAAAACCTTAATTAGTTTATTATTTATGTATAAAAATTATATTTATGGAGATTTTCATTAACCAAACTAATTTTTTTTGCTGCTCATCGAATTTAATATACAAAATTTAAGTTTTCTTTTTCCATTTCCCAGAAAAACCACAAATACCCTTCCCTAACCAAACCCTTTTCTATAATTTCCCGCTTTTTCAAGTGAAATTTTCAGTTAAATTGAATAAAAGAAAACCCGTAAATATATTCCAAGGGCATTTTCCGCTTCGATTTGCCGTTTTTTTTTAGTCCTGGGTTAGCTTGTTGTTGCCACTTGCAACGCTTTGAATCAATCACGAGCGATTGCCTTGAATCCCGAGCTAAACTGAGTGGCTCTGCACGCCCAAGAATCTTCGTCCTTGGTGGGGGGAGGGTGCGCCGGTAGAGGAGAGAAATCTGCCACCTGGGCCACCTGCCACCTGCCACCTGCCACCTGCCACCTGCCACCTGGTAATCCCAGTTGGTTAGCTGCCTCCTCCGGAGGATTCTTTGCATTCTGCTTTGCATTTCCTGTGGCCACGTCTGTGCGGTCAGTCTCACTGTCTCCCTCGCTCTGTGTTTGTGTCCTGCATACAAATGTCCTTGCTGCAGCTGCAGCTGGCCAAACGGTTTCCTTGTTCGCGCAAATAAAATGCAAACAATGCTTGTTTCATTTGCGTAATAAAATATTTATACAGGTATTTAGTTGGCCGCGAAGCACAGGCGAAAATTTAAGCGAAATGCCACGAAAAAAAGATGCAAATAAAACGGAAACGGAAACAGAAACAGAAACGGAAACTCAGGAAGTGCAAAGAGAAAACTGTTTCTGCGGGGGATGACTGAAAAAAAAAATACAGGGGGTTGCAGCTTGGTCAAATTTAAGCCAGGTTGCCTTTAATGAGGCTCCCCCCAAAAAAAAATAAAATTAAAAAAAAAAACAACAGAAAATGGAGAACAAAAAACGTCTAGACATAATTTCTCAGTGGGGTTGCGCCTCTCGTCCTTTTTCTGTTTCTCCCCGAAAAAAACCCTCCCAAAACATTTTAGATAAATCTGCTCGCGTATTTTTCGCAGCGATTTGCCATTGCTCATACCGGGAGATAGATGGAGAAACAAAGAGAATCTGTGAGAATTTGGGAGAAACAGAAGCGGAGCAGAGAGAAAGTGTGAGAGAAAGAGCCAGAGAAATTGCCTTCATTTATCATGCGGTGGGGCAGCTAACCAGATACCCCGTAAAACCAAAGAAAACTAAGAGTGTGCTCTTTTTATAAGCTAAAAACTTTGACCCTTTTATATTAAGCTTACCAAATACCCTGTAAGACCAGAAAAACCTTAAAATAAGCTCTTTTAAAAGCTAAAAATAATTTAAATGTTAAAGGAATATGATGTAACCTAAACTTATGGCTTTTCATGAGCTTAAAAATATGTCAAATTTTTTTAAAACTATATAATTAATAATAAATATATATTAATAATAAATATATATTAATAACATATAATTAATGCTGTATACAAATTTGACTTTAATTTATTAACATATATTCAGGTTTTTAAAGAAGTGTTTTAAGAAGAAATACAAGAATAATATATTTCTATAATAATTTTGAGAAATATTCTTAGAAGTAGTATATTTTAAGAGGTTTTCTGATCATGAATCAGCTTTATATAGCTTTATAAAATTACCAATTTTAAATTCAAATTGAAAATAAATTATTATTGAGTGGAACTTAAAAATTTTCTACATTAATTTAAGATATAAGCTTATAAGTAGTGCAAAAATTTCATAAAAAAAAAATAAATCTTTAAAAATAATAAATTCACCTCTTAAAATTTGTTCACTTACCCCAAGCTTTTAAAAATAATTCTTCTAAAGATAATTTCCTTTACCCCTTTACACCTTCTAAAGGCAATACCCTTTACGAAGTATCCCCCCGTCGAGTGTCCTCAAGGACTCCTTTGGCAAAGACAATTGGCAGCTGACACTCTCTGCGGTTGATTGGCTGCGGCTGACCACAGGAAACTTGTGCAAACTGGGACCCGGGACCACGGGACTTGTGTGACACATATTTGCTATTATTTACCATTAGTTATTTGCGGTGTCGAGGCAACAAAAAGGAAGAATAAAAAAAAACAGGAGCCTGCAAAGAAACCAGATTGGACAAGAACCAAAAAAAAAAAAAATATAAATCAATCGTAATCACTGGCATTAAAGGTAAAGCATAGTTTAACGAAATGAAATATTTATATTAAATATAATCCCTGGGGAATTCAATTTCAGCAAATATAATTTATGGTAAATCGTATAAATTCCGCATCAATTAACTTGATTTTATTTATGCGCTGTCTCAGTTAAGCCGTAATAATTTCATAAAACCTTTGTTTTTTCCTCCCATTTATTTATTTTATATATATTTTATATATATTTATATATAACATATAACCTACACATTTAAATGCCAAATGATTGTTTAATTTTACAACCATAGATCTTCATTTAAATGTTAATGTCAGCGTTAATGTTTGAGTTTGTAATTCAAGGTTAATATTTCATGAAAGTCAAGTGTTTTACTTTGATTTTTGTTCAATTTCCTTAATTAAAATAAATATAAGTGTATAAGAAATTAAAAAAATATATTTCTGATAACTTTTTACTTTGATTTCTACTGGATTTTCTTAATTAAAATAAATATAAGTATATGGGAAATTAAAATAATATATTTCTTATGACTTTTCTTATTAACTTTTAAGGATTTTCTAGACCTTATATCAAATTCCACTTGATTAATTGCTGTTAGTTATTCAAGCTTAATATTTATTTAATGTCTGAAGGGTTTTAATTTATATAAAATTAATTTTAAATTTTATTTAAATATATTTCTTATGACTTTTCAATGTCTTAATTAAAGTATTTCCTAGACTTTAAAGTCAATTGCTCTCTTGATCAATTTCCGTTTGCCATTCAAAGTATTTCAAAGGAAGGCTTTTCGAATGAGTTTTGGTTTGGCTTTTCTCTCTCTTCATTTCCCTCCTTTTCTCTGCCTTTCATTTTCACAATTTTTTCTTCTATGAATTTTCCGCTTTTCCCCCCTCCTTCTCCTATTAAGTTGAGCTGCTCACGTTGCGGTTGCAACTCCGCCGACGTGCTTTATCGCACTCAGACGCTAATTAATCTGCAACGCCTGCCTCATTGCATTGTTGCGGCACGGTGGCGTCTGCTGCATCTTCGTGACCTGGCTTTAACCCCTTTAATCCCGTACCGTTTTTGACACAAAAAAAAAGCACACAACTAAACGGAAATTCTTCAACCAAAATGGGGGGTTTTTTGTTAGCTCTTCTTTTTTTTTTTTTGTAGCTTACATCACTTCTGTTGAGAGCCATAATCCTAACTAGCCGTGGCACACAAAAAGCGCATTTTAATGTGCGGTCAACAGTCAGCGAACAATGTCTAAATTCGAAATGTCAGCGTTGTCAACGAAACAACCAACACTGAACACTGACAGCACAACAACACAGATAGATAGAGAAACAAAGCAAAAATAAAATAAAAAAAAAAACAAAGAGCTGGCACAACAAAACAACAGCATCTGCTGTTGACAACAATTAGAGTTGTACTGCAAAATAATACATAATAATAATTACGAGAGAAGCTGCCAACAACCACTTTTGTCATTCGGACGCATTTGGGCACATTTTCTGACAGTTTCAACCTCAAACCAAATCAGAAGCTAAAGCTAAAGCAGAAGCTGTATCTGAAGCTGTATCTGAATCTGAATCCGGAGCCAGCCTTGGCCCCTGGTCCAGAAATGGATTTAGAGATGCGAGAGAGATGGAGTTGGGAGTTGGTGACGAAGACCCCCAAACTTGGGGTCAAGAGGGCCCAAAATGATTATCATTGAATGATATACAACATACTTGTGCTTATATATATATATTTATTCTCCCTGGCAAAATCGTGACTCAGGCAAAAACTGGGAGAATCCATGGACCTTGACCCACAACAACAACAATGTGAGCCATGGGGCTTAGGCGCTAAATGGATTCAATGAGTTGGCAAATTTAGATTTAGATAATTACAAAGAATATTCACCAAATAAATAATAAATAAATTTAATGCGTAAGGTAAACATTTTTATAGACAAAGACAAAGACCAAGAGAATATATGAAGGTACATCAGCGGGCTTTAATCTATTCAATTGATAATTAATAATATACTTTTAATAAATTGTATTTGTGTATATTATAAATATAGAATTTATATATTTTTCTAACACATTCTAATGCTAACATTCTTTAATATATATTTTATATATTTTTGAACAATATATTTCCAATTTTCTTGCACAATTTAATTTCCCTTCAATACATTCGACAGGTATTTGATTTGAGAAATAATGTTAAACAGTAAATAAATTTGTTAAAACTGAAATAAATTGATGGGAAGTTAATAAAAGGGAATTCAATAAAGAGGATTGCCTTCAACGTGGAAATTCCAACTGGGGAAAATCACAGAGCAAAATAAAGACAATTTAAGATTTTTACAATTCATTCGACAGGCAATAATATTTGGTTTTGAGAAATAATGTGATGGTAAGTAAATAAATTAGTTAAAGTACATATCCTTTCACTGCATTAGAACCACTATCTTATATACTTTTAAGAAAGACCAAATAACAGACAGGATTCTGTCCAAATCGACCACTTAACTTCACAAGTCTTTGGAGTTGCAGCACCAGGAATTGTGCCTGAAAGTGCGACCCGTATAAATCAAATATTAAAAATAAATAAATAATAATAAATATAAAGCTATAAGAGCACCAGAAGTCGACATCACATGTCAGGACAGCTGAACAAGGCATATATTAAGCAATCCCATTGCAAGTGGCGCCCAGGCAGGCTCCGGAAAAACTGCAAACGACGCCATTCGTTAAACAAATAATAAAAGAGTTAGCAAGAAATAAATAAAGCAGAAACAAAATTAAATAATTAAAAAATGAGACTTGGTTCGGAGTTCCGTTCGCCTTGTACGAGCGGCGGACTAGAACTGATTTAGTTTCAGGCAAAACGAATCGAGCTTAATGAGGCTGAGATAGCGATGGCAATAGCTAACATATCGATATCGTAATCGATTGAAGCTATCGCTTAGGCAGGGAAACATCTTGATTGATCACTGAAAGCAGCAGGGCAACCATACAAACAGCTTTTACAATATTTTCAGACCACTTAAATAATTTGTGATAAAAGTAAAGAACAAACGATGGTCTAATCGATGTTTGGAATGTATAAAATATCGCCTAGGAAGAAGATTTCACTTGATCGAGAATATAAATAAAAAAAATACTCTAAAAAGGAAAGAGTTTTCAAGTTCCTCAACTTTATTTATTTTCTTTTTTCTTTCAATGTTTTGCTTAAAAAATATAATTTAAATCCTGAATTTTATCCTGAATTAGAATCAAAGACCCAAGTCAACCTTAAACCGGAATACATGAATTTATATATATATTATTTGCAGATGTTAAAGCTTGAAAACAACAAAGAAAAACGAGTGGAGCTCAGCTAAACCCGAAAAATTGTCAACGCGAATTACTGGCACATTTTCCACGAAGCGACAGAGGGCGTAGCTCTAAGGATACACCGAATGGAAGGAGGAAGGATGTGAGAAATGTGAGATATGTGAGGGAGCTAGGAAGCGGGGTAACTGGAAACCGGGAACTGGGAACTGGGAACTGAAAACTGGGAACTGAAAACTGATAGTAATTGCAGGCAGCATGCACAATTGCAGCTCGCTGGCAGCTTACGAGGAGCGAGACGCGTAATAAATCCATAATCCGAGGCGACAATTTGAATCATTGCGCTGTAAATGCGTTGCGCTATTCCCAGGGCCCAGGGTGGGGGGCTTTTTGGGGGAAAGTCCTGGTAGAAAATGGGGGGTAAAGTGCAGTGCAGGGTCTTAAAGGGGGTCACAGCTGCGGGCGCAGTCGAGCGGCAAAGACAAGGCAAGACAAGACAGTTGCCGTCGAGCTCTGGCTCAGGCCCTGGCTCCTTGTCCCTTTGCCTTCGTCCTGGCTGGCCTTTGTTTTATTGCATTTCACTTTGTCTGGCTTTGGCTGGAGATGTAGAAGGAGCTGGGAGCTGGTAGCTGGGAGCTGGTAGCTCGACGCCAAGCTCAGCCCCCTCGGAAAATTGCATTTTATGTCAGTCGTCCCTCTCTCTGGGTGTGCGTGTGTGCCTGTGTGTTTGTCTTTGCCTTGGCAGTTAAAATAATCATAATAAAAACAAAATCCAAGCGCACAAATGCTTTCCTCCACGAAATCCCACCCCCCAAGAAGAAATGTCAACATTTGCCAGCCAAGTGCACTTGCTGCCTCTCTTCCTGGAACCTGAAGGACACCAAGGACGAGGCTTAGTTTGCAGTTATCTTGATCACAGCTAAACAATCGATTCAATTTGAACTTAATGAAGTTCACGAGTGAGTGACCCAACCTGCCATTAAACTTGAGTCTGTGGCAGTTGTATTTTACAAAATAAAAACTTTTTAAATGGTGGCACCTTTGGCTAAGCCATCGGTTCAGCCCCTAAAAAAAGCTGGCAACCCTAAATCGATAACATCCAACATCGTAATCGATCTAGGATCTAGAAATCCGCTTTAATATGTGCATAAACCTGTGCGAAAACCCCAAACCAACTTCAAGCTAACCCAGAAGCAAACTCAACCAAAATTATCTTCTTTCTCCATAAAAAAATTCGATTTCCTATTTAAAATCTTTATTAAAACTAAAATTTAATAAAGAACAAAATGCTAACAATGTCCCCATGAAATATGCCTAAAATTTAACCATAATTTACACCTGATTTTGAGTTGAATTCTAGCTTTGCTTTCAGCATTAGATTTCCTTTATAGGCCATAGGTTTTTGCTGATTTTGTGATATATTTTCGGGGTCCTGATATAAAGCAGAAATTCTCATTGCTGATGCAGATTACATAGCTGGCTGGCACAATTTTTGTGTGACACAAAATGACATTTGTTTGGCTTTCGGCTGAAGAGAAGATTTCTGTGTGTGGCAAACACACTAATGATGTGCCTTGGAACATAATCCAATATGCACTGTGTGTGTGTGTGTCAGCCTCTCGTTTGCCTGTCCCTGACTGGGGTCCGCATTTAATTAATGCAGCTACGAATTTGTTGCAACAATTTGGCAACTGGCAAACACACACATTCACACACCTCCAGGCGGAGGAGGAGGAGCAAGAGGAGGTGGCTCTACTCCCAGATTGACATATCGTGCTAGCCACTGGCCATTGAACCCATCCAAACCCCGATACCCCAGACCGACCAAAGGTAATCACACCGACAACATGACTTATTCAGGACCCAGGCACAGGACACACATGCATATAGAGTCTCCTCTCTCGGTTCCGGGCCTGGACATTAGCCGTAGCCATAGTCGGAGCCATATAATTAGCCCCAATTCGAAGGCAGGAGTTTTGGCATGACCCACTCTCCTCTCTCTCCGGAAACATGCTCATGTGTATGTCCCATGTCCTGGCCTTGTCCCAACGGCAATTGACAGCTGCTGGCCGAAGGATAGAAAAGGCCAAAGCCATACAGGAGGTGGCAGCATGTCTTTATAGTTTATGGATTATGGATTGGAGGGGTACTAGGCACTCACTAGTCATGGTCCTCTTGTCGTTGACATCCTTTTTGGTCAGGATATTTATGCAAGGAGCAATTACGGGGTAAAAGAAGCTAATGTGTGGCTCAGGAAAATCGATTCAGTTTGAGTTAGCTTTTGAACTGTGAGAGTAGCTTAATTGAACTGGAAAATATGGGATATATATATATATGGGATATATACCTCATTTCAATATTAGTTTTCAAATTCTAGACTTCCCTTAAAGCGCTCTAAAGTTAGCTTCTAGCAAATCCCCTTTTCATATCCTTTGGATTTTTCCTGGTTTTCTTTGGCTTTTCTCGGCTCCCAACCACAGTCAAGCCGCAGACTATTTTGCATACGCAAATAAAAGTAAATAAATTGAAATTCGTCAGCTCCTGCCGGTGTCCTGTGTATCCCTGTGTATCCTTTCTGTGCATACAACACGCATGTAAATCGACGCTTTACAAATGCCACCTGTGGGGCGCCCCAAAAAAAAAAACCCCTCGTCGAATCAGGGACGCAGCTCCCTCTTGGCAGCTTAAAGGTAAATTTGCTTTTCTATTTTTTTTTTTTCTCTATTTTTTTTGGGGGGTAGAATAAAAATATCTGTTGAAGGCTTATGGACTTGATAAAGAGGCTTGCGTTTATTGGAAAATCAGCTAGTAAAGGCTTTAAATAAATGTTTATATATATTTATATATATTTTATATATATTTTTATATTATTAATAGTTAAAAACTTAATTAGCTTAACTTTAGGCTTTATTGAAATCGATTTTTACTTCTGTACTGTAATTTTTTGGGCCTTTTTTATTGGTAAGCATAACCCCAAGTCGGCTTATCTTGTTTATTTTTTCCCTCATTTTTTATTTATACAACTTGGCGGCTGCCGTTTGGGGAGTAGTTTTTTCTTTTGGCAATTGTTATACGTGATATGTGAAATGGTCTTCCCCCGCCCACACACCCCTTTTTTCACTCTGCATATTTACCGATTTTTATACCCTTACTGGGTATTATCATTTTTAGTCAGGAGCTTTGGGATAATTTTAAAGTGTTAGTCTTAAACTTTAAATATAAAATATATTTTATATTTTATATTTTATATATTTTATATATTTTATATATTTTATATATTTTATATATTTTATATATTTTATATATTTTATATATTTTATATTTTTTATATATTTTATATATTTTATATATTTTATATATTTTATATATGTTATATATTTTATTTTTTTATATATTTTATATATTTTATATATTTTATATATTTTATATATTTTATATATGTTATATATTTTATATATTTTATATATTTTATATATTTTATATATTTTATATATTTTACATATTTTATATAAAACATATTTTATATTATTTGAAAAGTATTGAAAACTAAAAGTACTTTGTTGATTTTAAAATATATACTTAAGCTCTTAAATATTCATGTTTTTAATGATTTCAATAATTTCTTTGGCACTTAACTAGGTTCTTTTTTAATTTTAAATATTAAATAAGCCAGTACATAGTTTTTGGGAATATTCCTGAAAAAAAAAATATAAAAAAATCGTTTCAAAAGGGTATACAAAATTCGACTTCCTGAGGTTGGATTCCCTTCTTATTCCGCTTCGTTTTTATTACCAATTCCATTGTTAAACATCGAGCTCATCCACACAAAGCCAACTTGCCAGCTCTCTCTTCTCTCTCTCTCTTCTCTCTCTGCAGAATCCACCTTTCAGGGACTACCTTACCGCTCCCTCCCCCCCCCTAGTCATATTTCCCCCCCCTTAATGAGTACCCAGCACAACTAGCGTTGGCCATAAAAATGGTTAAAGTGTTTAATCAATGGTCCTTCTTCTCTCTTACTTTCCCCCCCAAAAAATTGCCTGAAATTGAGTGCCATAAATCAGAGGCGGAAAATATGTCGACGAGGAGCTCTGTTTAATGGTTTAAGAACCAAAGGCATCTGGGCCTTGACCTTATAGCAGGGTGACCCCCATCACCAGAAGAGTTTTCAGGCAGTGAAATTATGTTACATAAATGGGTACAGTAAAAGCTACTAGAGGAAAGAGCCACACATTAAGCACATAAAAACCAATCGAATGGAAGTAACGTGGGGGGGGGGACAGGCCTTGGGGGGCGGGGAGCCATCGTTGACCCTCAGCTTCTCAGTCGTCGTCGTCAGATCCCCCAAAAATAGTCACAATAAAATGCCAACTGCCAATAAATGTCAATAAATCAAACAATTGAGCGCGGCCAAGTTTTTTGCGCCAAATAAGTCCGGGGGTTTGACGTTCAATGTCCGATGTTCAATGTGCCCAGGTTCCATGGCCAATGTCCTTGTACGAAGTACTTCGTTCACTGTTTAGCCTCCTGAAAAAGCCACAAAAATCTGGAGAGACAGCAAGGTGTACAAGGAGCTGTCAGAGAGCAATGACAGTCAGTGGAAAAGAGAAGACAAGGAACACCTCTTGACCTTTCAAACTAGATTTGGTTCTAAAAAAATTCTGGAAAAATCTAGAAAAATATAAAGGTAGGGCCTAGGACTCTTACTTTAAGGAATTCGACTAACTTGACAGTCATTTTTAGATACATTTCTTGTTTAATTTTATAATTACAACTTAGAACTAGTAATGTTTAAAACCTCTCTTATAGAGTTCCCCCTAACCCCAAAGAAAAACCACCTCCTTTGAATAGCTTAGCAAACATTTGAATATATATATATATTCGTTGGGTTTTCCAAGAACAACGTTAAAATTTATATGAAAGTAAGGCGGCTTGACTCGAGATTTTGAAGGCTGATTCCATCCATAGGGGATATCGTGGACTGATTGGATAATGGTTTTTTGGGCAAATATCTTCTATGTTGTTGAATGCTCCATGCGGGCTCTCTCTATATATATGTGGCTCGATGTTCGACTAGCTATGTGTGTGTTTGTGTATTTGCTTATTTGTGTGTGTGTTTATGTGTGTGTGTATGTGCAATTTGCCTGTGTGCGAGAACGAGTGCGGGGTGTGTAAAAATACCGAAATTCTATATATATACAAGGATCTGGTTTTGGGATTGTCTTCGAGTGCTACATATGTGATAATGTATTATTATTTGCCACAGCGTCGTCTATAGCGTGTATATAGCCTTAACGAAGGAGCTCTGCTTGGCCATGGTATCAATGTGGAGTAGATAGGACAGGGTATATTCACTGGAGAGACGCATACCGTCGCGTAGCATTTGGCCAATATCCCAGGCAGCGGCCTCGTTCTTACCATCGGCCGTCCAAATTGAGATCTTGTTGGACTTGGAACGAATATTGACAACAGCACCGCATATTTCGTCGGCATAATTCGAGGTCTCACCGATCAAACAGAGCATAGTGTCCAGCCAGAAGTTATCCAAATCATGTTTATTGTTCTTATTGATGGAGATGACCCAACGGCCACCGTTCTTATTGGCCTCGTCCTCCCACATGGGACGAATGCCCTTCTTGAAGATACTATAGTCGCTGCCAGTCTTGAGCTCGGACGGTGGCTTGATGTGCGACCACAGGCTCCAGAAATTCTCGACGGTATCGAAGCTGGCCACCTCGTTCTGCATCTCCTCCCAGGTCTTGTTGCGATCGCGCTCCAAATACCAGAGGGTCCACAGGCTGTTCAATGGATGATGCGGCACCCTCAGCTCCTCGTCGTCGTCGTCGTCGTCGTCGTCGTCGTCCATCTCGATGGGTTCGTTGACACTCGGCTCGCTCTCGGTTTCCGGGTCGCCGTGTTTCGGTTCGAGGAGGAGCTCGAGATTATTAGCGGTTTCTTTGGGTTTTTGGGGAGACTCTGGCGGGGGGATTGGCAAGAACATTTCATCGGGAATCGCTGGCACCAGGTCCAGCTGCAGGCTTTCGGGTTGAGGTTGCTGGGGCTCCTCCTCTTCCTCGGGAATCCTGAGAGACTCGAGAGCTGTGTCCTCCGGGACTGCCTCTGCTGGGTACTCCAGGATTTCAATAACTTCCATCTCCTCATCCTTCTGACTTTCGGGTTGTGCCTTCAGCTCCTCCTGGGGGGTCGCCTCAGCCTGATTCTTCATGATTTCTGGAGCTTTCTCCTCCAGATTCTTCAGGCTTTCGGTAGCTTTCTCCTCTTGGTTCTTCCCGACTTCAGGATCTTTCTCTTCTTCGTTCTTTATGACTTCAGGATCATTCTTCTCTAGGTTCTTCATGACTTCAGGATTATTTTTCTCTTGGTTCTTCATGAATTCAGAAGCTTTCTTTTCTTGATTCTTTATGGTTTCAGGAGCTCTCTTCTCCTGGTTCTTCACGACTTCAAGAACTTTCTTCTCCTGGTTCTTTACGACCTCAAGAACTTTCTTCTCCTGATTCTTCACGACTTCGACAGCTGTCTTCTCCTGATTCTTCACGACTTCGACAGCTGTCTTCTCCTGGTTCTTCACGACTTCAGGAGATTTCTCAGAAGCTTTCTTCTCCGGATTCTTCAGGCTTTCGTTAGCTTTCTCCGGACCCTTGAGGATTTCGGAAAATGTCTTCTCCTGGTAGGTTAGAATTTCGGCAAATGTCTTCTCCTGACTCTTAACGATTTGGGAAAAGGTCAACTCTTGGTTCTTCACGATTTCAGGAGCTTTCTTAATTTGATTTTTTTGGTTTTCCGGAGCTTTGTTCTCCTGATTCTTACGGCTTTCGGGATTCGTCTTCGCCTGGTTCTTCAGATTCTCCGGAATAGACTTTGCCTGGATGGTTTTGGTGCTTTCAGGAGATTTCTTCTCCTGACTTTTGAGGACATCGGAAAATTTCATTTCATTGATATTTATAAAGACCGGCGGGCTCTCAATAACCTCCGGCTGCTGCTTCTTTGGCTGCAGTGGCTTTGCCTGCAGTGGCTTTTGCTGCAGTGGCTTCTGTTGCAGCGGTTTCTGCTGCAGCGGTTTCTGCTGCAACGTCTTTTGCTGCAGTGGCTTCTGCTGTTGCGGCCTTTGCTGTTGCATCTGAGGCTTTTGTAGCTGCGGCTGTTTCTTCTGCTGCTGCTGCTGCTGCTGGTAGCTAAGCTGCTGCTTCACCTGCTGCGGCTTTTGCTGCTGCAGCTGCTGCTGCTGAGGCTTTTGCTGTTGCTTCTGCTGTGCCTGAGTCTGCTGCTGTTGCTGTAGCTTCTGCTGCTGTGTCTGAGGTTTCTGCTTCAGCGGCTGCTGCTTTTGCTGTGCCTGCTGCACGGGTCTTTGCTGCTGTTGCTGCTGCTGTGGCCTCGGCTGCTCTTGCACCTTCTTTTGCGGCTCCGGAGGATTGTCAAGCTTTCGCAGCTTGGCATTTTTTGGATTGTTGCTCGACTGACTGGACTCCCTTGAGGGAGTGTTGACCTCAACCCCGTTGCTGCTGTTCTTGTTCCTGTTGCGGTTCTTTCGCTTCCTTCCCTGGGTTATGAACGCACCCTCGGGGTCAGCCATGTCGGTGGTGACTTCAGAGATCTCCATCTTCTTCTCCACCTTCTCGACCTTCTCAATTTGCTCCACTTTTTGAATTTTCCCCACATTCTCCACATTCTCCAATTTCTCCACTCTCACCAGTTTCTCCACTTTCTCCCCAATGGATACCTTATCCTTGGCGCTATCAACTGCTGTTGGCACCGACTTGACGGTATCCTTGGGTTCCGTGGCAGCCTTGGGATTGCGACTAAAAAAAATATTTGGACTGGCGAAATTCTTCATTTTGTAGAAATTCGTCGAAAACATTTTCGCACTCGTCTGCTGGCTGGCGTTAATCTGCGGCACACATAATTGTCAAAATTAATAATTAATTAATAAATTGAGAAGGTAATACAACTTACAATAAACTTATGGAATAATGGGTTCTATACTCGACCAGAACAATTCCAATATTGGTCTGGTTAGTCTTTTTTGTGTTGTTTGTTAGTCGAAAGCAAAATGTAGACTGAATCTCTGAATAAAAAACCAAACAAACAATGACAGATGGGAGCTCAAGGCTATAGGGATCTCGAAAAAAATACCTTAAATGTGAAAAAATCAGGGTAATGATATATATACTTTATATATTTTTTCTGAATATAGCAGGACACAGCAGGATATTAATTTTCTAACTGAAATATCTTTCTTTCTGTGGAGTTTTAGGATCTAACTTTGATGCAACTATTCAGTCATTATGTAAGGCATTACCTCCTCTCTCCTCTCTCTTCTCCGGATCCTGATCCTTTTCCTGCCCCTTATCCCCCACCTTCTTCTCCTTTTCCTCCCCTCTCCCTTCTTTTCTTCCTGCTAATGAGACAATCACGCGAATTCTCCTCAAAAATGGACACCCAACACGTGAGCTCCTTGGGACGTGAGCTAAATTTTGTGCAAAATTTTCCGGAGGAAAGGCGTAGGGGCCATGGACAAGTTCCACTCGAACTGCAAACTGACCCAAACAAGGAGCAGGACGAGGACGTGTGTGTGTGTGTTTGTGTGTGTGCACAGAAGTTGCCAGCTTGAGGAACAAATATTTACACACCCTCGACGACTTTGGACTTGGGACTCGATGATTCGAGTGGGTGCGACACCCAACACACTTCAGAGAGAGAGAGTGTGGTGTGTGTGTGTTAGGGGTAACACATCACGCATTTCTTATTAGCCTGGAAAAGCGGGAAAGCGCTTGAAACTTATTACGGTTCAACCAGAAGCACAAACCGAAACGAAGCCAAAAAAAAAGAAAGTATTGAAAAACGAACAAAGAAATACTCTAAGCCCAAAAATAGGCAAAAGAAAATATAATAAATATAAAAATAAAAATATTTATATATATAAATATATATAAATATAAATATATATAAATATAAATATATATAAATATAAATATATATAATATATGTTATTATTAAATAAAAAGAAATAATTCGGGGAAATTTAAAATAATAATATAAGATAATTCAAACTAATTTTAAAAAAATTAAATAAATAAAATAAAAGTAAACAATTCAAAATTAAAAGACAATTAGAGGCTATAAGAAAATGTTTGGTTAATTTAAAATAAAAATTAATTCTAGAAAATGTAAGCAAACTCGAAACAAACAAAATAATTAAATAAAATAAAAGTTAACAATTTAAAATTAAAAGAATATTACAGGCTATAAATAAGGTGTATGTGTTAATTTAAAATAAAAATTAATTCTAGAAAATGTAAACAAACTCAAAAAAATCTTAAAAAATAATAAAAGGATTAAAAAATATTTTAGGTTAATTGTAATTAAAAAAGTATTATAGAAAATGTAAAAAAAAAACTTGAACAAATTTTTTAATAGTTAAGAAAATGAATTTACAGGACCTCGTTAAGGTTTTAGTATTAATTTAAAATTAAAACTAGTTGTAGAAAACTTAAACAAACTCAAACTATTTCTTTATATAATTTAAAAAAGGAAAGTGAAAATAAATCTAGAAAATTTAAACAAACTCAAAATAATTTGTAATAATTTAGAAAAGGAAAGTGGGGGGTTTAAAGAAGGTTCTTAGGGTTATTTAAATATATAAAAATTAGTTTAGGACAAGAAACAAAGCTTTAACTTGTTTCTTATAATTAATAATAATAAAATCTTTTTTTAAGGTTAATTCAAAATAAAAAAAAATTCTAGAACATGTACCCTAACCTTGAAATAATATTTTATAATTAAAAAAAAGGAAATTCAAGTTTTTTAAAGAGTGTTTTAAAGTTAATTCAAGTTTCTTTTTCGTATTTGTATCCTGTGCAACCCATTCCATAAGCTAAACTTTAACTAATGGCCACATTTCTCTATTTGTTTTGTTTGCTCGTGTCGCAGGATGTTATTGAGAGTCAAAAGAGAGGAGAAAAAAATATAAAAAAACACGACAAGCAAAAAAGCAAACTTTCATTTGGCTTTGGCTGTCATAAGTTTAAATGGGGGCAGCTTCGAGTGGCGGCGAATGAATGGAAAGTATCGAAAAAATATGTACCACGAATCGAAATCGAAATCGAAGTCAAAAGCGTGGTTCAAATATTTGAGAATGGCCTCGGCCTTTGACAGGCTCTTTGGCTTTTTCGGTGCTTTATGGGAATCCTTTTGGGCAGCGACTCCTCCACCACTCTCTCTCTCACCCCCTCTTAATGCTAAATCTGTGTCCTTGGACCGCCCACACACTTAACACCGAACACCGAACACTTAATGTAATGTGGTGGGTGTGAGGAGCAGAAATGCCAAGACATTGCACTGCAGATTTGCCTTTTAAAAGGCGCTCAGGGATCTTGAAGGGCTGCTGCTACGCGTCCTCCTCCTCATCCTCCTCCTTCTCCTTTTGCCATCCTTTAACCAAGCTTTTCCCCATTTTCCCCTTTACAAATGCGCTTTTAACTTAAACGACAGCCAGGAGGGAGGGGCAAAGCCAAAACTGAAACAAAAACAGTACAAGGAACAGTCAAGGGAACAGAGAGGAAAAATTAGAGATGCGATATTTTTAAATAGAAAAATTTTTAAAGTGATCTGAAATATATATTAAAAGAATGAAAGAATAGCTTAAGATATATTAGTTATAATTTAAAGAACTAATAATAATAATAACATTATTACTGAATGCTTTAATTTAAATCATTAAAAAATCAAGTTCAAGAAGAAAATTGGAAGAAAAATAACCGAAAACTTAAATACATTTGATAAATTTTTTATTTAACAATAAAATCGTAAGCTATTTATAACTAAAAAATAATTTAATTCATCTCTTATATAATAAAATAAAAAGTTAAAAGTTAATTAAATAAAAGTTAAAGAAGTAAATTTGAAGAAAAGTTATTTTTGATATATTTTCTATTTAACAATAAAATCGTAAGCTTTTTATAACTAAAAAATAATTTATTTTTGATATTTTTTCTATTTAACAATGAAATCGTAAGCTATCTATAACTAAAAAATAATTTAATTCATCTCTTATATAATTTAGGGGAAACCTTGATCTAAAATAAAGTAAAACTTAATTTTAAACACTATATTTTTGAAAATTTTTAAGGTAAAGTTTACCTAAAATAAGGCTTTAATGGAAACAAAACCATTTTCTTCAAGTGCTGGCAATCCTTTTTCCCTGCTCACCCTCTTCTGCTCTCTCTCTCTTTCTCTCTCTCTGTTCTTGGCTAAGAAAAACGCATTGCAATTTTTTATTTCGCCCAGTTACCACCCAGTCAACCCTCTTCCCTCCCCCCGGCTGGCCCAATTTGATGTAAATATTGTATTAGTCGAAGGGCCAAAAGTGTTGAGTAAATTTATTGGCGGCACATAAATCGACGGGGGGGTTGTCATCCATTGAAAAATGAAGCACTTTGAAGGTGAATATATATACAAATATATATACTGTTTTATATATAGAGTATATATATTTATATATACCCTATAAATCGTGAGACATTCATTCATTTATTCGTTTCCTTTTTCTTTACTTCCTGTGACCCGTGACCTGTCGCTGGCTCAAATGTTTGCTGGCTTTGGCCTCACGAAAAACTGATGAAAATGCAAAAATGTTGTTGCTTTTCCGGGCATTTCCCTGCCCTGCCCCTCTGCAGCTGCTATGCCAATTTTAATTAACAAAAAACATGGCCAGCTCCCTGTTGCATTGTGTGTTTTGTTTCGGCAATGTTTTGTTTTGTTTTGCTCGCTCTTGTTTTGTTTTTAGTTTGAACTCGGTTCCTGTGTGTATATCCTTGTAGTTTTGGTTTAAACAAGATGGCTAGCAAATATGGCAAATGGGAAAAAGGGGGGAGAAATGGAGGCAGGGATCCGCTCAATTGCAATGGGCATACTTTCGGGGATTCCCTGGCTGATATTAAAATTACTTGCTCTGTGTACACTTACCTCCATGATTCTAAGCACTTTTCTTCTATTGATTTCCTTGATTTAAATTTTAAGAAAAAATTTTATTGTTTGTTTTTGAATTGTTTTTTTTTTTTTAATTTATTTTTTTTGGGTTTAAAATTTGCCGACTGATTTTCACACTAATTTTAACGTATTTTTTTGGTGTTTCTCTTTGGTGACAAATGAAAACTTTTTATTGGAAATAAAAACAAAATTGGCAACTCAAAACAAACTACGCTACAGATATATATATATACAAAGATATATATTGTTGATGAGCGTGATTTCGGGATATAACGCGACAGACTTTCCCTTCTCTGTTTTGGTTTTTTTTTGATTTTTTATATTTTGGCGAAAAATAGTAATTTTTTTATGGCCGGCAAAAACAGTATAAAAGTTTTGTAATTTTTTTTTTTGGTGAAAACATGAAGGGAGCACAATGTCGTCTGAAAAACGAAACAGCTGACAGTGTGACGATCAAATCGGAGGCTACTACTCTGTTCATAGAAAACTATATAATTTTTTAGATTAAATATAATTTTTTAAAATAAAAAATTAGGCTAATAAAATAAGGGTAATGCCTCAAGTCTAAGCCTTGGCTGACTTTCTCCTTTAAGGATGCTCTGCCGCTTGTGGCATGGTCTTAAAAGCTGACTGCATTTGGTGACATTTGCGTGACGCGGCGCCATTGTCGCTGGCTGTCGTTTCCGTTTCCGCTTCCGCTGGCTAGCTGCTATGCAGCGCCTCTGCCACTGCCTCTGTTATCCTTTGTTTGCCACTCGTCCTGGCTGCTATTCAAATATTTTTGCTTAATCCCCCAGCTGTCCCCTGGCCGCTCTTCCCCCCCTTCTGGATTAGCGTTAAAACATTTAATTAAAAAATGAAAGCCCGGCTGCCGCGCATAATTTGCATGCGAAAAACAGCAACAACAACACTGTTTTGGGCCATGTTTGCTCATATCATTAATTCGCCATTTGGCCAAATAATAATAATTTTTTTTTATTTTGTGTCCAAAAAAAAAAAAAATGGTACGTACATGTTTTGTTCTATTTTATATATATTTTTTAACATATTTGTATCGTGTTTGCCTTCGTTTAGTTGTTGCCTTTTCATGTTCATATTTTACCTACATTTTTTTTTTTGCTGTATTTATTGTTTGTTGTTTTAAATGTTTTTCCTACTCCACAGCTGCTTTTGTGCAATGCAATTAATTAGAAGTGGATAAATGGCCAAGCACGCAAATTAAAATTAAATTCTATGTGCATTTTAAAAGCCAAACAAAGGGAAAAGTCTCTCGGAGTTCGAATTCAAACAAGGAAATTATGAAAGTGCTTAAAACCAAAGCTAAAGCTGACACTGTTGCTTAAAAGCTAATAAAAATTAAGAACAAAATGATGAATTTTAAATAGAAAATCAAGGAAAATATTTTTTTTAATATATAAAAAAAAATAAATAAAGTGCAACGATTGCTAAACCAATATAGAAAACCGTAAAAAGTACAATAAATTACAAAAAATACTATAAATAATTTAGACAAGGAACAAAAATTAATAAAAAACCTAAAATAAATGTCCTCAAAAATATATTTTCTCATATGGCGGGGTCAGAGTGCGTGGCTTGTCACATCCAGATCTTTCAACTGTTTATGGCCAACTGAAGCCATAGCCAAAAGCCAAGAAACAGCCACCAAAAACTGCCAACATTTGCATTTACAACAAGTTTGATGCAGCAACAGAGTCTGTTGCCAGCAAATAACAGAGTTTGCCATTGCTTTTAGCCGTTTTTGACCAAGAAAGCTAACAGAGCTGGTCAAGGTACCAGAGAAAATCAGGTAAGTTTGGGGTTAAGAGGAAAAACGAAGGCTAATTATATTTGTAACAAATTCAGGCATTTAAAAGTTGCTTGGAAAATTTAAAGGAGATTTTTTAAAGAACTTGAATAAAATATAAATATGTATAATAAAGAATAATATTATAGTAATGTTATAAAAACAAAATTAAGTTTCATTCTTGGCTCTAACCTGTGGCTGTGCAATGCCAAAGAATGATTTCTTTTATAAATTATTATTCATATTGCCAAAAAAAACCCAAAAACACAATTAAAAATTCAAAAGAACTGTATTCACTACTAACAATTTAATTGAAGACAGATTTGTATTGCATCTAATTCGAGATAATTTTAAATGTTACAATTTTGTGATTTGAACGCGGGGCTTTCAATTTCTGTTAACGATTGCTCATAATATGCGAATTATAAATATTAACAAGGTGAATCTCATCATACACTTGTGTAAAAAGCAGCCATCCAATTTCACAGAAAAACCAAATGAAAATAGTATTGCCAAAGAATTTGCTCATCATCGTGTTGCAAGTGGATCCCTGAAGTTAAGCAAATGTTTTGTAAACATGTAAAAGGTTAAGCAACTCAAAGCCGAATGATCAATGTGAAAACCAAGTTCAAGTTCAAGTCCTACTGGTCATCTGGTAGAACTTGCTGGCGTGGATCCTCTGTGCTCTTCCCATCATTCATCGGCACAAGCCTCTCCTCATCGACAAGTTCGGTGCAGACGGGGCAGCTCTTGGGATGGGGGCACATCGAGAACCATCGGCCCAGGCACGGCCAGCAGTACAAGTGACCGCACCTGGTCACCACCGCATCCTTGGCGGTCTCCAAGCAAATATGGCACTCATAATACTGCACCCTGTTCTGTTCCATAGTTTGCCTTGGATGTGGATATATCTTCAGTACTGAAGGGAGATCAACTCGGAAGCTCGAACAAAATACTTACCAAAAACGACTGCTACTTTTTTTCTGGTTAATATTCAAACTGGGAATAAAACTGAACTGAATCTGCCACAATTTCGAATGAAGTATATAATTTTGACAATGATTTTCTAAGCATACTGCGTTGCAGGTAATTTAAATAATGTATTTGAAGCGATACGGATTCTGTGATCGGTATAACGATAATCCAGATTATTTACAAATTATAAAAAAAAAATATTAAGCTCATGTTTATAGTGAGAGAAAGTGAAGGAAGTAAAGAAAAACCATTTCCGAAGTAAAATCAAGATGGTAATATTTGGCTTTGTCTACATTTTCGCACTCGGAAATATTTAAGCTTTAAAATTAAATAGAACAGTTGGTAAGATTTAATACAAACGCATATATTGTACATTATAAAGAATTTAAATTTAAAATTTAAGAAAACTGAGCTTTTGTATGAAAAAAATTTGAGTTTATTAACAAAACCAAAAAGAAAGTAAACTTTTAAAAACCGAAGCCGCAAAATCTTGCAGTTTTCAATGGGACCATGATATCATAACCAAAAAAACATTTATTTATTTATTTCCTTACTTAAAATTAAAATTTAATAATAATTTAAAATTTTGATTGGAAAATTATATGTTTTGTGGTACTTATTGCTCTTTTGGTCTTAATAATAAATCCTTATTTTTAAATGAAGATTTTTTGGTAATTTCAAAGCTTAAAAATATCATAACTTGGCCAAAAAAGCTGATAATTTAATTCGGACAACTTTTTTGTGCTAGTTTTTATCAGGTTAACAAATAAGGGCAAAAAAAATTGAATTGAAAAATTTTAATTTTTTTGGCTAAAATTTCGACAATTTTAATCCCTGAAAAAATTTTGAAAAAATATAAAATTTTTTTTCTACCAAAAAATGGCTAGATAGATTCGGCTGTTGATGCTGATCAAGAATATACATGGTTTATAGGGTCGGAAATGAGAACTTCACTGTTTTGCAAGCTTTTGAATAAAATAATGATACTCAGGAAAAAAAAATTGGGAATATTAAACAGAATGTTTACATGTATTTAATATATTAAATATAAAACAAGGTTGATGTTTTTCTCTGAAAATAAATTGTTTTAACTATATTTTAAATTATATTAATGCCCTTAAATGTAACTAATATTGTACTTATTTAATTTACCAAAAGTTCAACGAAATTTAGCTTCTTAAAAGTGAGCTAATTAATTATGTAAAATTGTTACAATGCACACAAGAATAAATTAATTTATTAACATAATATCATAACAAACACAAAAATGCATTAATTTATGTGTTAATTGATTTAAATTTAAAATTTTGAATGGAAAATTATATGTTTTATGGTACTTATTGATTTTATGGTCTTAATAATAAATCCTTATTTTTAGATGACAATTTTTTGGGATTTTCAAAATTTTAAAATATCATAACTTGGCCAAAAAAGCTGATATTTTAATTCGGACAACTTTTTTGTGCTAGTTTTTAATGTGTTAACAAATAGGCGTCTAAAAATTTAAATTGAAAAATTTTAATTTTTTTGACTAAAATTTCGACAATTTTAATCCCTAAAAAAATTTCGAAAAAATATAAAATTTTGTTTCTGCCAAAAAATAGCTAGATAGATTCTGCTGTTGACGCTGATCAAGAATATATATGGTTTATAGGGTCGGAAATGGGTTTTTCACTGCTTTGCAAGCATCTGAATAAAATAATGATACTCAGGAAAAAAAAACTGGGAATTAAACAGAAGGTTTACAATTATTAAATATAATAAATATAAAATTAAGCAGCTGTTTTCCTCTGAAAATAAATTGTTTTAAATATATTTTAATATATATTTATAACCTTACATGTAACTTATATTTGTACTTATTTAATGTTACAAAAGTTAAACGAAGTTTAGCTTCTTAAAAGTGAGCAAAATTAATTATATTAAATTGTCATAAGGCACACAATAAACTATAAATTTGTTTAAGAGATTTAAAAATGTATATAAGTTTCTATAAATTATATAAATAAATAAAATATTTCAATTACAGCAAGTTTAATTACCGCAAAAGCTTTTTTAGCTTCTATAAAATTTAATAAAGTCTTTTTTAATTTCACCCAAATTTCGTTACCCAAATAGCAAAAAGCTTGTAAATATTTCTCAATATAAAATTACGCCTTCCTTAGGCTTAATTAATATTTCAAGCAAATTTGACTGTTAACAACTCTTTGACTCTGTTTACATTTTGACCACATTTCCCTTTGCTCTTGGCGCCGAATGACGTTTGTGGTATTTGGCCTAGACCGCTTTCGGGGCCCGCTATTTGTTCAATAAACAAAATTCACATTTATTGTTGAGCATTGTCGATTCGATATATTTTTCTTAAGTAATGTTTGTTCTTGTTCTGCTCCGAAATTGTTCCACATTTGGCAGTCTGTTTGCCCAACTGTTTGCGATTCATTTCGATGTTGCGTCACGTGGTTAGAGCCAGCTTCTTCGTTTTATAAACACTTGACAGACCGTTTTTTATTTGTGATCTTTATTCAAAAATTTGCCTAGTTGGAGCATTTAAACAAATACGTTTGTTTTAAGCATACGAAAGATGTTGCAAAACAGTGAAGATGTGTTTACTTTATTGAGTTTGAATTGTTTAATTTTGAGCTTAACTTAAAACCTACTTAAATTGGGCTGAACTTTAATATTTTAGAGCTTAAAATTGAGTAGTTTTTATATTAAAATAAAATGTTATTAAATATATATAAGCTAGAAATCATTAAGTGAATATAATAAAGAATTTAAATTGTTTAAGATAATTATTCTTAAGAATTCTATATGATTACTTACTTTACTTGCAGAAAATACTAATATTTCCTGATAAACTCTTGAAATTTATAATTTTTTGTATATTATTTGATCATCTTCATATACAAAATATATAAAATTTAGCCTAATTTCATTCCTAATATTTATAATTTTCCAAAAAAAAGTACTTACCCTAATAAAAAAAAAAGAAATACTCTCCGAAAACTTCAAATCACCTTTAAAATGGTGTTCAAAAGTAGGCTATAAAAAATTGGATTCAGGAGAAACATATCATAACATACTTTTGGGCAGTTTTGAAATTAATTTTAAATTTTTCAGGCGGTATTTTCCCCTTAATAAATACCAAGTAGAGATCCCAGGCCATATCTATATCCTATCCTCACCCCGCCTGACCCACTGCCTCCTTCAATTGCAACTCATCCTTGCGTCGCCGCCGCTCCATCGAGTCCGCCAGCTGCTGCTCGTTGGGCAGGAAGCCCAATCTTCGGTACTTCTCCTCGATCCGCGCCTGCAACTGCGGCTGGAACCGCCAGATGCTGGCATCAATGATCGGATCAATCAGCAGGGACTTTGTGTCCGGCTCCCTATAGTGCTGCATCTGGGCAAACTCAATGGGCACCGACTTGGCCCCGCAGGCCGCCTTTTCCGTATGGAAAAACGTGAAATGATTGTGCAAACCCACCGCAAACCTTGTGTCATGCAGACACTTGGTTGCCGCCCCCCGATTGCAATGCTCCCGCACTCGCTCCACATGCTGGAGCATATAGAAGGAACTGGACAGATTGCGATAGACCTTGGGCCTTTCCGGATACCGGGGATAGTAGACATTGCGGAAGCAGAAGCTCACCCATTCGGTGCAATCCTTGGAGGTGACACCGCCATAGTCGGGCACAATCCGTGCCAGCTTCACCAGCTGCTTCCAGTCGGTGGTGTTGCCCAAAGGCATGATCACCTCATCGGTGTCAAAGACCCCGATATAGTCGTACTTGTACATATTCCTGTAGAAGCAATCGTTATAGGGTATCATTTCGTTGAGAATACGATTGAACCCGTCCGCTGCCATGGCATAGTGATGGAAATGAGGGCGGGCATGTGGCTCTCCCCGTCCCAAGGACATGGCACGCACCTCCACAAAGTCGGGATAGTCCTTCAGGACTCGGGTCATATTCGGATGCATTTGGGCATCGTAGAGCCAGACTTTGGAGGCTCCCAGGAGACGCATCAATTCCAGCCACTCGATAAGGCGCCAGGACTTGTCCTCGTAGGGGAAATCCATTGCCTTGACACAGACCATGAAACGGGGTTCCTTGGGTTTCTCAGCGGAGGAGGAGGAGGCGGATTCCGTGGAAGTTGAGGAAGTATTGTTTTGCGATGGTGCCTCATCCGGCTCGTAGATCACTCTAAGCAAATTCCTAGCCCTGGCACACTTCTCACCCACCAGGGACACCATCTGTGGCACCAAACTGCTGTTATCCGGCATGGGGCAGCTCATCAAGGTGGGATAGACACGACGCGCGGCATGACCAAAGGGCCACATTACCCGATGCTCGGTGACATTAACAATGAGGGGATCAGCCTTGCCCTCGAACCAAAACTGACAGTAAATCGGTGGATATTTGAATTTGTGATCCAAATGTTGATTAACCATGGTCAGGAGGCGGACCAGTGGTGCCTCCGGCACTGTCTCGCGGTCATCAAAGTACGCGCCAAAGAGATAGTAAGTCAAATTCCGATTAATTGCCTTTTGCCAGTACGTGTTGTGGAAATCAATGTTCATTAGATCCGGAGCAGGACCACATTTCACGGGTTGATAGTGCTTCTCTCGCTGTACGAGCTCTTCTAAGGGAAACGAAGGCATCTCCTCGCGTATCCATTTCATTTGCTGCTCCCACGAGGGGGCTGGAAATTGATTTATACGAAATACAGGTCTTGATTTTCAGCATATCCTTGATAAATCCTTACTTTCCCTGCGATCCAGGAGCAGCTCATCAAAGATGTCCACCTGAGAGACCACCACTGGTCGCCTCCTTAGCCTGGTGCTGGCATCGTAACTGCGAAAGTACAGGCCCAGCAGGAAGAGCAACTTGAGGAAAATGATCACGAATAGGATTCGGAAGAGGCGCGTGTAGCTCGTTGACATTTCGGCACTCGACTGATCGATCCGGAACCAGAGTGAACCCAAAAAAACCCACGGGGACAGTGGCAGGCCTACAACTGTCTCTCTTTCTGTCTGTCTGTCTGCTGACTGCCATTATCTTGCAATATTTGATAAAGCTGTTTCACTATGCGTCGACTTGGAGCGGTGGGTGACCTGTCGCATTCGTTTCCCAGGTGAGTTGTAAAATTACTGTAGAGGCCGTATTTTTATGATCTTTTTTTAGATCATTATTTAAAAGGAAGTTAAAGTAAAATTACTTTGGAATTTTAATTTTGCTTTGAGAAATAAATTTAATAATGTTTTAAAGCTAATATATTGATTAATATCGGAGTTATGAGGCTCAACAGGAGGACGTGAAAAAAATATTCTAGGCGTTCTTATTATAAGAAATCAAAAACAAAAAATTATATTTGATTTTTGAGACTTTAAACTACAAAATAATTTCAAAGAAAGTAATTTTTTTAATAAGAAGAGAACAAAAAATTGGTTTTTTAACTATTTTTATATAATATATAACTATATATATAATTAAAGCTCCGGTTTTTACAAGTTCAACTTTAAAAAGGGCTTCGAAATTTTCAAAAATCTTGTTTTTCACATCTTTTTAACATGTTTTGGAAGTAATTTACTGAAAAAAAAAACATTATTTTTGGATCACAGTGGATGACCCCCCTAAAAACCCCGGCCATGGTGAAAAATTATCGTAATGGAAATACCATTTCTAGTGGGAAAAATTGGAAAAAAGTACTAAAAAAGTACTTTCCTTGGCTCTATCTGGCCACCGGATATATCCATTAGCTTTATCTACATGAATTTATATATGTACACTGCCTTAAATATGTTTCTCTACCTATTATATGGCACTGTACACTAGCCAAAAAGACCCTTGCTCTTTAAGTGATAAGAGTTTTGAAGTAAATCCCTGAGATATCATTGTTTTTAGGGATTTTTAAATATTTAAAATATTATTAATATCAAATTATGTTATATTAATTGGGTACTTATAATATCTTATGATGATTTTATAATAAAAGCTGCCTTACTTTTTATTTAAATTAATTTGCCAGAAAACTTTTCTAATAACTTCCTTCCATTTTAAAATTAAAAATTTAACCTTATAAAAGCATTTTTGAGTTAATTCCAGAATAAAACACCTTAAAATTAAATAAATAACAATTTGGCATTTAATTTAGGAATATTTAGGGACCGAAAAATAGAAACAGAGACCCAAACTCAAGGCAGACACACCCAAAAAAAACCAGCCAAGCGGATAACCAAACAAGAAGCAGACTCCGGGCAGTGGCCTCCGCGGAATACATAGGTGCCACCGCAAGGTGCAACAGACACCCGGCAAAGAGGAAACCAAGAAAACACCAAGAGGAGCTCCAAGGAGCTCCAAAGGAGCACAAGCTGAGTGCACACGAAAACGCACCTGGGCGCAAATGAATGATGATGATGTTGCCACAACAGCCGCAGGCCAAAAGCAGGCAACAAACTTATTTTCAACAGTGCCAAAACAGTGGTTTCTAAAAGAGGAATATATAAATTAAAATATATTACTAAAAATAATAGTAATAATAAATAAATAAATAATATAAATTGTAATTAAAATCAAATAAAAGAACATGTTGGAATAAGCTTAAACTCTTGGGTTATATGGCGAAAAAGTATTGTTTTTAGTTTTTAAATCTATCTTAAATGAGTTACTTAAACTTCACTTTACTTTATTACTTAAATATTTCAAGAATTTAATTATTTTCTTAAATATTTTATTTAATTTTTGGCCCACTGTCACTGTTTGAAGAAGTTGTGTTTGTTTCTTGCCTCATATGTGCGGCAACCTTTCGCTTAAGCAAATTGCCAGCCCGAGCCTGGCACGCCCTCCTGACCTCCAGCTTCCTCTGGGCCAAGCTCCTGTTCCTGCTACTGTTCCTCCTCCTGCTCCTGCTCCTACTCCTGCTCCTGCTCCTGTAGCTCCTCTGGTAGCTCCTTCTTTTGTCTCTGCTGCTTGCGGCCAGTGAAAGTCGAGAGTGCATCAGCTCGGTGCTGGGTGTCTCCGCCCTGTTGCATTTCACTTAGAATGCTTTTAACCAAAACATTAAGCAGCTGGTGTCACATTATATCAGCCAGGCGGAGGCGAGGCTTAGTTGGCCCCAAGCAGGAGCAGAGGCAGAACCAGGAGCAGGAGTTGCCACAGTAGCTACATGCAACTAGCAAAATTTATGGCCCGAATTAACCCCATAGCCAAAGTGGAAACTCCAACTCCTGACTGGCAACAAGCCACTCTGAGGCTGGTGAGATGACGGGGCGAATGACAAGGACACCCTCTGTGTGTGTGTGAAGGATTCTCCTCTCTAATGAGCTGAATTATTTCACGTGGTGAAAGGACACAAAAGACACCAAAGGCTGCTGAGTCAGCCACCTGTTTAAGCTTGGTTCTTAAAGGGAAGAGAAGTAGCAAAGAGAAGGGTAGGGGGTAATGTAGAAATATGATTAAATTAAATTAATTAATTAATTTAGCTAGGAGCAGATTTTTATTTTAATATATTTTTATATATAAATAATAAATATATTAGAAAAAAAAACAAGTTAGAAGCATGTAAAGGCAACTAGGTTCATTTTGAAATGAACTCAAAGACAGCCTCTCTCTGCGCTTCTCGAGCTTCCTAAAATGGAATGCTTATACGGCCTCTCTCTGCGCTTCTCAGAGTTGTTAACTGTATTCATTTTAGAAAAACATCCTCAAAGAGCTTTTCATTAGCTTCTTAAACTTATTTAGTATTTAAATCTTTAAATTATCTCCTAAGAACCTCTCCCTGCGCTTCTTCCTAAATTGGAATGCTTTTAGGGCCTCTCTCTGTGCTTCTCAAAGTTGTTAACTGCATTCATTCTTGAAAAAAAAATGTTATAAAATATTTGTAGCTCTTCTCAAACTTATTTAGTATGTTAATCCCAAAATGTACTCCTAAGAGCGTCTCTCTGCACTTCTCAAAAATATTTAGTATTTAAATCTTCAAATTAACTCCTAAGAACCTTTCTCTGCGCTTCTCAAACTTTTCGAAATAAACTCCTAACAAATCCTTTCTTTGATCTTCTCAAACCTATTCAGTATGCAACCTCTCTCTGCGCTTCTCAAACTACTTAAGCCTTAGGAAAACCTATTAAATTCAAGTATTTAAAATATATCCAATTAACAAATCCACATGGAAGCTCTCTCAGAAATAATTGATTACCTGTTTCTCCCATCATCAACATTATTATTTACCCAACCAATTAACCCCACAGATTAAGTAGTTAGAGCTACTTACTCCCCAACAGCCTGACTTTTCCCAAAAATAACAACAACAACATATTTACCCTGAAAGTTAATACCCGAAACATAGCATTTTACACAGGCATAACAAGTGAGGCAATTTATTAGCCTTACAAGGACACTCGGCTGTCTCCAGTGATTAGCACATGAAACTGAATTACTTTGCATGACACAGAACAAACGATTTTAATTGAAAACCGTAAAATGGAAATAATAAGGCTTGAACTTAACAGAAGGCAGAACCGGAGGCAGAAATAATCCTGCAGGCAAAAGCACACTCCAGGCAAACAATTCGACATTCCGTCAGTGAGTCAATCAATCAATCAATCATTCGTACTGAAACTGGCAATGCCAGAGGACTGCAGTCTGGCCTGGTCCAGGATCCTGTTTCCCTCCTTATTGGCCCTATTTGTTTATTAAAATTAAATTTTGCATAATAAACTAAACGGAAAAAGAGTGCTACAGCCTTTTGGTCTTTGTTTTTGCTGTTGTTGTGGGTATATATGTGATATATATAGCATATATAGTACATGTACTCTCGTGTGTGTGTTTTTGCAATAATTTACTTTTACTTAGAGCCAGAACTGGCTTTGAATAATTGATGAAATCGTCCATGAAAATGGCCATTCATGCACTTTAAGCTGATTTACCCGGGCATCGAATTAAAATGCCCGCACACAGAGTCAAAGAGAGAGGAGTCAGTGCACTGACTTGGCTCGCACTCTATAAATCACCGAGCTTCCAGACAGGATACACAGAGCACCAGACAACGGGGGACACACACAGGACACACAGGACACGGCAGCCGAGTCACTAAGGCCAAGGCCACCTCCGGCATGCTGCCCTCTGGACTGGCTTTAACTCGCTGAATTTGCGTGGAAATTAGCTTGGAAATATTTATAAATTCCCAGACTTTAATCCACAGACCATGTTGGGGGTCTAATGAGCTTAGTCAGCTTATGAGTTCCATTGAAGTATATATAGTAGGTACCTTATTTATATTCAATTAGCTTCATGATTAATCTATTTTTGGTTGCAACGGGTTTAGGGATAGCTTGTGATTCCTCAAATTCAATTCAGCATGCCTTCACATGCCTGGCCACCTTTGACCCCAGCCCACTTACTTGGCACTAATTTATCAGTTTTGTGGTCCATAACTCAGGACTAGATGCCGCCTTGCCTTGGCTTTTCTCGGCCTTTTGTTCAATGACCATGAGGGCGGACTTGAGCTCATATTCTGGATAAACGGGCAAAGAACAAAAGGATAACGGACAACGGACAGCGTAGAGCGTAGAACGGACAACGGACAGCGGCTAACGGACAACGGACAACGGACAACGGACACCGGACAACATTGCGTTAGTGTTATCTAGCTGCAGTAGCATCGCACGGCATGATTAATTGATGAAAATCCTTTTTGCCATGCAGGATAATAAATTACAATACAGGTAGAGGCAGTCAAGTAGCAAAGGGAAGGAGCGCCACGCAGACGTGTGGCATGTGTTGCAAATGGCCAACACACGCACACATACACACACTATGTGGGGCAACTTTGATTTGGCACGCAGAATGGGGGCCTGCATATGCATGAGCTTCGTCCCTGCCTGCCTCCGCATTGAATTAAACTCGACGGCGAGAATGAGTTCCGTTGCCAGTTGCCGGTTGCCGGTTGCCGGTTGCCGTATCCATTCCCCGGACCACGATGACGCGCTGCCTGTTTCCCAAATTAGCTTAATTTCATTTAAAAGGATACAGCGTTGCAGGCAACACGGCACACAGGCACCGTGGCATGTGCTTGGGCTCCAGGGTAGGGCGGGGCATGTTTGATTCCAAACTCTGGGGGAGAACTACCTAACGAAGAGGAAAGTTAACTGGTTCCGTGCGGAATCTGGAATATTTAAATAGTTGGCAACAAGCAGAGCTCTCTCTCTCACCAGGTGAGTGGATTTGTGCGGGGAGAGTGGAATTTAGTTTCCGGCTTTCACCACCTCCTCCCACCCACGCGGAAAGTGTAACTCGGTTTAGTGTTAAATCAGCGCCTCTCTATGCGCTTCTCAAAAAGTTTACCTGGTGCCTTGCCCAAAAAGTTTAGCTATACAGATTATCAAAGCCTCTGATAAAGTTTACATGGTGAAAAGAGGAACTCAAGGGACTCTCTTTGAGCTTCTCAAATGTTCTCAAAATGTTAAATGATGGAGAGTATAAATCAAAGCCTCTCTCTGCGATTCTCAAAGAGTTTAGCTGGTAAAGAGAGCAAATCAAAGCCTCTCTCTGCGCTTCTCAAAAAGTTTACTTATAGAGATTATGGAATAAGTTTAATATATTTAGTTACTGACTTTTTTATAGGAAAATTAACTTAAAAAAAAATCTACTGCATAGCATATAGACTCTATGTCCACGTATAGTTTTTGGATCAAGATCTGTGGCATACTTTCAGGAGGGCATCACAAGGTCTGACCCTCTTGCTACTTTTTCGATTTCCCCCCCTGAATTTTTCCTGGCCTGTGCTCTCGTGTGTGTGTGTGTTTATAATTCATTAGTTTGCTAAATGTATTTCCTAGCTTAATTGGGTAGTAAAGCACACGGACTAAGCTCATAAAGCAGCCAGCAAGGCAAACAGCAGAAGGAGCAGGAGCCAGAGTAGCTCCAGCCTCCCTCCGGAGTCCTTGACGATGCCTGATTAAGGCACTGGCATAAAGAAGAAAAGCAGAGAGAGACTAGGGAAATGGGAAATGGGAAGGCTGATGGTCTTCCAACAGATTCCATTCACTCGGCAACATTTGCTTTCCTTTTTGGGTGTGCATTTGCCGCAAATTTCCTAACCGAGGAGCTCTGCTACCGGCTGGGTCCGGAGAATAGGGATTCTCTGGGATTTGTTTGGCTTCATAAGCAGCTCATCCATGTCGATGCTTGAGTGCGTCCATCATGGCGTATGCGCAATATTAAAAATGCTTTGCCCCTAATGATGATTGTCGATTATTGCATTTTTTTTATTACCCTTTGCCCTCATTTACCAACTTAACCATTAAAGTGTTTCATCGGTTTTCCAATTCATTCAATTATTCTCAGATTTTCTGCGGATATTAATCTTTTATAACCAGTCTTTGCTTCATTTTGTTTGTTTTGCTTAAAGTATGCAGTTTCTTTATTTTAGATTGAGAGAAGAGCTTCCTCTTAAAAGTATACTGCATTTTTTTGGGTATCTTGGTTTGTTTATTTCCATAATATTAATTATCTTCCTATGTACAATATATATTTCTTATCAATTTTGTATTTTGACATCTTTCTTGGTTTAGGAAATGCAGAATAATGTTTGCATTTTTAGCCTCTTAGATTTAAGCTGATATTTTAAATGACAAATTAAGGTTATAATATATAGTTACTCAAGGTATTTGGAATTTATAAAATATTTTATCTATGTTTCTTAATCTCTCTCTCAGCTATTTGTATTTATTTTTGTATTTTTTATATTAATTTATCTATTGTTTTTTTCCTTATAGTTTTCTTGGTATTTTTTCGTCTTAATATTATATATGTTTTTTATTTCATTTTTATCTTTATATTATTTTATATTGTTTTAGTTCCCTTAATTTTAACCAATGTATGTATTATTTTTATTCTTTTTTCTATTTATTTATATTTCTTATGACATCTTTCTATTTATTCTATTACATTTTAATTTATATTTTTTTAAGGTTGCTGGTTGTTGTAATAATATTTTTTACATTTCTTTTTTAATTTATTTCGCGTCTTATTTATTTGTATTTATTATTTCAATTTAGTATATGCTTTTTAATATTTTTATTTATAAGTTGTATTATTTATTTATTAAATACATTTATTATTTGTGTTTATTTTTTCTTGTTTCTCTTAATATTCATAAATCGCATTATTTAACATGTATATTTATTTTTTTTTTACTCCTTTTATTTAATCTTTTAGTTGATTTGATTTATTTATTATAAGTATTTATTTTGTCTATTAATTATTTATAAATATAAATATTATTATTGTATTCTTTTATTTATTATTTTATCTTTTATTTTACCTTTTTATTAACTACTTCTATATTTATTTTTTTTTTTTTATTAATTCTTTGAAATTATTTGTTGTTTTTTTTTTGTATTTATACTTTACATAAAATAATGTCATTTAACTTTGTATTTATTCTTCTTTATAAATATAATTTAAATTTGATCTTTCTGTTTACTTGTTTTGATTGTTTTAATTTATTCTTACTCGTAATTCTGGCTATTAGTCTTATTTTTAATATTCTTTTTAAATATCTTATCTTAGTTTTTAATGATTTTTCCTATAAATTTCCCATTATAACATGTTCTAGGTTCACTTACACCCATTCAAGTCTAGTTTCTTAACCCGAATGATAATTACATTCTAATTTCCAGGAACCAAAAACTTATTACCATTCTAAACCTCTACATATTATCTCTTAAAACCCTGATCTTTACCTTTGCCCCCTTAGTCACTCTGCCTGGGGACTTGTGAGAGGAGAACAACCAGAAATCTGGTGACTTTGTGAGGCATTCTCCGGCAGAATTTCCATTGTTCTAATAGATTGCACTTCGCCTCCCTTTTATTTCATTCATGCTTCGCAGCGATAATACGTTATCGGTCTGTTACGTCGCCAATACCGCGAACTTTGCCCACTGTGCTCGGGTTGGTTTTTTTTTTGTTTTTTTTTTTAGGGAAGCTCTGTGGTGGTTTGGTGGTGCGATTTAACGTTATGCAAACCGGTTTCATGTACCGCTCGCAATGTAAGTCAAAGTTGAATTGCCCAAGCACTGAGCAGCATCATATATACAGAAATTATAGCATTGCGACAATTAAAATTAGTCCAAGCTCAAATCGCAGAGAATCTTTAGTGCGTGCGTGGGTTTTTCTCGGGTTTCCCGTTAAATGGGTTTATGAGGAAATCCATTGAGAACAGAGATGAGAGAAAATATAACTGAAAACAGAGAACTGAAAACAGCGAACTGAAAACAGAGAACTAAAAACAAAGAAGTCACCTGAAACCGACGACACAATTGAATATTCCGCCGACACTGCAATCGATCGATGGCTAAGCTGACTTAGTTCCCGATCTCCCAGATACCCCGATTGCCTTTGTTCTTTATTTATTTATTGTTATTTTTTTTTTTATTATTATTATTTTTTTTTGTTCTTAATTTTTTCCCCCATCGTTGCTGTTGCTGTGTGCGGTGGCGGTGACAGATTGTCGAGTCAACGCAATCGCAAAAATGTACAAGCTCAAGTGTTACCCGGCATTGGGACGATATATACCTGTTCTCCGACTTACTAATTGCATTCGGATTAAAGGAAACATTCGTTGCAGGTGTATTCTGCCTTTAATTGCAGCAAATAATGAGCTTAGAGATATGCAAATTAATTCTGTAAACGTTTGATCTATGTTATAGTGTAAATATAAGCTGTAAATGTGATTTATCGATGGGTAAGGGGAAGGGTAAATTATACAACAAAATGTTAAAAGAGAGGGTTTAGGAGGTATAGGTAGTATACTTTAATATATAACAATTTAATATAAAAAATATAATTAAATATTAAAATAGAATTTCAAAGGATTTTCAAGAGAAATAAACTTGTTTCTCTTCAAACAAACCTTTATAATTTGCTCTTAAAAACTTATAATTCTCTCTTCAAGCAAACCTTTATAATTTGCTCTTAAAAACTTATAATTTTATAAATATTATTAAATATTAAAAAGCCACATTAAGGCAAATATTATTTAGCAATTTTTAAACAAAATTCAAACAGAATTCAAATATTATTTAGCAATTCTTAAACAGAATTCTCACCTAAGATACACATACCATATACCAGTTACTTCTCTGAATTCCTGTCCTAAAAAATAAACCATTCACTAGCCAAATAGGTGGGGCTTTTATTTTTCTCAAAATCCCAGGTAAACAGTATACCCAATAACTATATACATATACCCCTCACCATATCGCCATCGATGTCGGGTAAACACAGACAAAGAACCGAACATAAAACTGCCGGCAATTGCGATAGCGACTGAGAGGCACCTACATAAATATTGCTCATTTCCAGCGATAAGATATCCGAGGACACTACACTACACACTAAAATGTGTCGAAATATATATATCAAATACATATATATAAATAGAGTTTCTTTTAGCAAATTTACAATTAGTCTAAAATTCTCAAAACCGATATTCGTTCGATGAATGAATCACAACAGCATAATCATCATCGTCACAGTTATCGATGTCTTGTAACTGCCGGAAAAACTTTGCCCCCTTACCAATATATATACCCGTAAGTTCGGAAATGGACAAAACACTCTCGGAAAGACGTCGCGTGGCCGAAGTGTGAATGATGTCACTGTCGGCTGATTGAGCAAAAGCCCGAACTAAGATCGCACATTGGGTCAGGAGCGGGAGAAAAACTAGTATAAATTGGGGTTAGAAATTTAATTATTTAATTAGGAAGGTAAGCCAGTGTTTAAAATATTATAATACAAATATTAAATATTAATTATTCTTTACTAATTTACATTTTTAAAACGATTTGAAACATCAGTAATACGCATTGTGGCCTTCGAATACGTATACACCACCAAAAAGACCTACAATATGTGCTATATGGGGACCTAAAATCGATATAATAATATAAAATATATTATAAACATATAAAAATATGTTAACATTTTATTTTTAGCAATTAAAATTTGTTCAAATATCATTACTAAGCAAAAAAAAACCTTAATTAAATTCCGAAAACTAGTCTAAGCTAGTTTTTTTTTTTAATTAAAAATACGCATATTGAAAAAATTTTTTGGATTTCTTATATAAAAACATTCTGATAAAATATTCGAATTTTTTAGCAAATTAAGAAAAATAAGAATTGTTCTAAAATGTTGGAAATATTTTCACGATTTTAAACTTTTTTTGTAACATGTAAAATTGATATATAAATTGTAACATAAAAAGGAAATTGCGATTTTTTTTTAAATATTTTTTTAAATAAAGTCCTTAAAGGACCTATAAATTCTGAAAAATATTTGTAAATTTACATCTTAAATATGAATCAGACTCTGTTTTTAAGGGGAAACAAAATCAAATATTTTCGCTTAACCAATATTACTCAGGCTATGATGCAATCGCATGCAAATATACCCTTAATACGCCAACAAAATATATATAGATTGATTAATCAGCTTAAAAATCGAAGAAACTATATACCGAAGCAGGCGATAAGATAGCCGATATCGGTAAAGATAACCCCCACCGAAAATAAAGAAATACTAAGTGCATGAGGTGGCAGCGTTACGAAGGCGATCCAAGCGATATTTGGAGTCTCTTGCCCCACTGTCCACGTCGCTTAGCGTCGCTTTGCTCGGTACCCTGGCCGCCGGAGAAGCGGAATCATTCACTCGCGGCCATCACTCAACCACAGTTGGATCCACGGACGGACGCAGCGCTGCCTCACACTCTCCCAGCTCTCTCCCAGCTCTCTCCCAGCTCTCTCCCAGCTCTCTCTTCCTGTAAAGCTCTCCCTCTCTCTATCTCCGTAATCCTTGGCATCATGAACAAGTACGCCATGTTGGCCCTTTGCCTAATGGCCGCCTTGGGTGCCCTGCTCCTGGAGGCTCAGGCCACGCCGGCCGGAAGTGCAACCGGCGGAGGAGGAGCCAACAAGCTAGATCCCAGCCAGCTGGGCGGTCTCTCGGCTCAGTTCCTGCCGCCGGAATATCGCAACACTAATGTCAGTGTGGGTAAGTGACATAACAATGGATAGAAGAACTTCCGGGAAGGTAACTCTCTTAGAGATTAAAGAGGAGTTTCTTCGAAATTTTCCACCTTGTGTCTAAGCATATATCCTTCCCCCTTTCCAGATGACATCAAGCGCATGTATCGCGAGAAATGCAAAAAGGTGAGTGGCTCGGATAATGCCACATTTTACGAGGATATCGAACGGGCGGCGGCCAAGATGAGCGCCTGCCTCAGCGGCGTGGCCAATCTGACGGCTTTGCAGGAGGAAATGGAGCAGGCCAAGCCGCAGGGTGAACTGGACACCGTTTTCCACAAGTACTGCCAGAAGGCACCCGAGGCCGAGGCCTGTGTCAAGGAGTTCAATGAGAAGGCCCAGCACTGTCTCACCGCCGAGGAGAAGCGTCACCAGGAGACAGTGCAACGCATTGGTGCCGCCTTGCTGGGCTTCGCCTGCTCCCGTGGCGGCGATCAGATTGCTCTCTTCGTGGCCGAACAGGGACCCGAGTGCCTGGAGGCCAACAAGGAGGCCATTAGCAATTGCCTCAACCAGTCCTTCCATCAGTATATACCCAAGGATGGCAAGGTGCCGGATCTGATGAGCAGCCCCGAGCTACTCTTCTCGCCCACCCACTGCGTCGACCTGCAGCGCTTCGAGTCCTGTGTCCTGCATCACCTCGAGCAGTGCTCCGAGATCACGCCCGCCAACATTGTCCAGTCGATCTTTCGCTTTGTGAAGAACGAGACCGACTGCCAGGCCTGGATGAATGCCCGGGCCAATGAGAAGCCCATCCTGATGGCCGCCGCTGGGAATAGCACTGGCGGAGGAGCTGGAACACTCACCGTGAGCCTTGCGGCGCCCCTGATGGGTGTCATGGTAATGCTTCTGGTTCGTCCCTGAATTTGCTAACCTCCGGTGGTTCTTGTTCTTCCGATAAGAAGCGACTGTATATTACCTATTACTTCCATGTATTTGTTTGTTTTTTTTTTTTTTCTTTTGGTTAAGCAGTAGTTGGGCAGCGATCACAGGTATCGGTGCCATATAATTTAATGTCTCGCCAGGAATTGAGCTTATAATAAACGAGATTACGATGAAGGCAGCACCAACAGAGGCATGTCCATGGGTTGGGGGATAAAAGTATATATATATTTGTATACAATATTAGATATTTTATACACATATCTTTATATATATATATATATATATATGATATATAATATAACCAGACTTTGGAGTAATGACTGAACCACCTTATTTCTGGGTTAACTCAAATGATACAACATTTTGAATGGAATTTGAACTTAACAGCGGAAGAAAACTTAAATATGACCCTGTTTTAGCAGTTTATCTTTGATTTTTTTCAGTGTGGAATATTACCATTTCGATTTCCTTATCGGGGCAACATTTTTAATCGCTCGTTTTGGAAGCCGTTTCATAATTTTTATCGTTGCCAAGGAGGAGAAGCTTTTATCAAAGGTGTTTTGATAAGACTAATAAGTTTTAGTGACTAAGAAACACTTGCCTTTTCCATTAAATAATAATTAAAAAATTAATGTTTAATAGAAAATGTATACAAAATAATACCATTATACTTTTTAAAACTTTAAGACATATCTAGAAAGTTTTTAAAGGACATAAGCCTTTAATATCACAAGGAAATTATCTCCTAAAGCCTTTTAAAAATTAATAAGTATAAATTTTGTGACAGAAGCTAAAAAAAAAAACTAATCAAATTTAAAAGTGCAAAAATTAAGCTAAAAAATAAACCTTGATTAAATCAAAACAGCTGTAAAAGAACTATATAAACCATAAGTGAGTCTGGATTTATGTGAAATTATAAAGCTTACAGACTTAGACATGAGAATATATAACAAAGACTTTTAAGTAAATTCGAACTAAAATTTAATTAATTAAAAATAATAATAAAATAATAGATTAAAAACAAAGCTAATTTCAGCTACATATGAGATTAAGTCAAGTTTAGAGCATAATTTCTTATACAAGAACTTGATTCAAGCCATCAAAGCTTTGGTTTTACCCCCAAAAGTCGAACTAAAAAATCTTTGGTCTATAACCAGACCATAATATACTTTCAGGCTTTTATAGCACCAAAACCCAGAGACTGCTGATAAAGGCAGGTATACAACCATGTAAAAAACCCCAAAAAAATAATCACTAAATTAGCCGCTCTCTAAAATCAACTAAGATAAGCCAGACACCTTAATAAGAGTAGCATAAAAACAGACCACGATAAGCTGGATTAATATTGTGGTCTTAGCTTTCCAGGGAATGAACTCCACCATATCATATCATATCATATCATGTTATATCCCCCATCAAGTCACACATCCGGGTATCTACACAACCATCGTGGGTTAGCCTTTGCCTTTGGATTTCCCGATTACTTATTAGCACTTGTTTACGTCAAAAATAACCAACTTTTGGTATTTGATAAGGTTCCGTGAGAGAGGAGGGTAGCGTAATCAATAGAGAAAAGCATATCGCAGCGATTGTTCCACGGAATATTGGGGTTAATTGAAATTATAAATCAATAAACAAAAAAATTTGCTGACTTCATGGTTGCCTTCGAAATGGCTGTGAAATAATTATCAAAGATAATTCAAGCTTCTGGTTAATTATTTTTTTAAATTCTTTGTATATAAAATATATAAGAAAAATAATATAATAATAGAATCTTAAAAGATAATCAAAAATCAACTTCCAGATAACTTAAGTCCACTTTGAAACTAATAACTAAACTGTATTCCTATTTCCCAAGACAATCTTTTCTTGGAAATCAATAAGCAATAAACAAAATATTATCAAACTAAAGTCACAATCGGAATGTATTTATACATTTCCGGGTGAGACGGATCAGTCACCGTTTCGATCACAGTTTTTATGGGTTATTCCCTGAATCAAATTTCCGCCTTTAGAAGTCACTCTCCCAGCACCTGTCACCGAATCTCTTAATGAGCTGTGTTCGCAGCTAATGAGCTGGCATGCATATATACATCTATGAGTGTACATAGTACATCCAACTACTACACAGTGACGCAGATGTTCGGCCTCGATAAGATTATGACCATTTGGAGTACTAACGTTAAGAATCAGACTTCACGGGAGTTCCATGAACAATCAATCATTCAAGGAAATTCCAGGCAGCAAGCCAAATTCCACACAATGATGGATGAGCTTAAGCAGCAAAAAAAAATCTCAGATAATGTCCTTTTAATTATCACTCTTATTATTGTTTTCACATATCAAGTAGAGTATATATTTTTTAGGTTTTCCTTCCTAGAAGATAACATTACGCTTATAATAAATATAAAAAAAATACATTATAAATAAGTCAATTATATAATCGAAGCATCGATTAGTAAAGCCTGCTTTGGTTTCTTTAAGAGTAATTTTTCAGAGTAATAATAGAATTTTCTTGCCATTAAGCAAATTTTGATTATGTTAACAGTCAGTTTATAAAAAAAGGCAGATTAAGCCTTAACAGGGTCTTTAAGGCTCGAAAACAGGGTTGCTTTGATGAAATTAGTGTGACCAAAGCTTGAAAGAAAGCAGAAAAGGACTTGTACACACCAAAGAGCCTCACAGAATTCACCTCAAAACGAGCTTCTATGAAAGGAAAGAATTACAGGAGCTCTAAGTCTCAGAACATGTGCAAACACAGGGTTGTTCTGATCAAATTAGTGTGACCAAGGCTTAAAAGAAAGCAGAAATATATAAATCAGATGGACAAAAGGCAGAAGACCCACCCCAGTTTTAAGATTTTAAGATTGTAAGAAAGAAACTAAAACAGAAACTATAAAGCACACACAGTATGCAGTCACAGGGTTGCTTTCCTCAAATTAGTGTGACCAGCCCTATATAAATATAGCAAAATTCAGCTAATCAGACAGACCAAAGGAACCACTCATTATCAGGCTTATAAGGAACTATAACAGTCACTAAACTCTACAAAAAAAAAACCTATCCCCTTAATTCCCTCACTAAGGCCTCGTCCCCTTTACCGGCTCCGGTGGTGGCGGTGGCTGCAGGACCTTCTGCAATGGCTGCTGCTCCAGCTCAATCTCACCATCCTGCTCGAGTGCCTCGTCCAGCTGCTGCTGCTGCTGCTCATCCTCCGGATCACTGATCTGCGCCAGCACATCGTCCAAATGCAGCCACACATACTCCACGGCCGTGCGCAGTTCGCTGGCAAATTTCCAAACGCTGCGATCCTCGACAAGATCGCTCAGCTCATACTTGCCATCCGGTTCCCGATAGTGTTGCATCTGGGCCAGCGATGTGTCCACGGTGCGTGGATTACAGCCACCGGGTAGCCACTTGAGTGTGAAGTGATTGTGCAACGTCAACGAAAGTCGGGCATTGTGAAAGCACTTGGTGGCGCGACCCGGAAGTGAGTAGTTCCGGAAACGCATCGTATGCTGCAACACGTACAACTCACCGGCAATGGCCTGCTCCTCGTGATCACTCAGCTCGGCCGGCACCTTGGTGAAGTACGAGTTGATGAAGCAAATGGCCGGAAAGCGACCCGAGCACTTGCCACCCTTCTGCTCCTCCTGCCGATGCACCTTCTCGACCAGCTGATGCCAGTTGCTGTAGTCTCCCTTGGGCAAAATCACCTCATCGATGTCCACATTGACCAGATAGTCGTGCCTGTACAGGTTCCGGTAGAAGCAATCATTGTAGGGTATCAGTTCGTTCAAACGCTTCTCCAGCTTCCGTTGCTGGAGGAGCATGTGCTGGTAATGCCTCAACCGGGGCATGCCATTGGCCAGGGTCAGGGGTCGCAGCTCAAGGTAGCCAGTGCGTTGATAATAATCGAGAACCCGCTGCACAGCAGGATGCACATCGTACATATAGGCATAGATCCGTGAGGCACCCAGCAGGCGCTGCAGTTCGAACCATTCAATGAGGCGTTCGGAGAGGTCAAAATAAGGGAAATCAAAGCCCTTGACGCAGACACCAAAGTTGAGGTGGCCAGAGGAGGTGGGTGAGAAGGAGGAGGAACTACTGCTGTTGCTACTGCTCCTCCTGGTAGTGGTTGCACTTCCCACTGTTGCCTCCTGATTAACCCTCAGCGAATTACTGGCCCTGTCACAGCGTCGTGCCACCAAAGACACCGTCTTGGGCTGGGAATGCATCACACCCGGCGGCAGTTCCCTGGGCACTGGACAGCTCAGCAAATGCGGATAATTGAGATGCGGCTTGTTGCCCCACTCCTTGACCCACACACTGAGATATTCCGAAACGTTCACAAAAATGGGTTCCCGGTGATTCTCGTACCACAACTGACACAGGCTGGGTGGAAATTCATTGCCTATCTGATCGGCGGTGGCCAGGATCCTCACAGTTTTCTGCTTAACCGCCTGCCTCTGGTCCAAATAGGCGGCATATAGCCGAAAGGTGACATTGCCGCTCTGGAAAGTCTGCCAGTAGATGTTGTGCAGCTGAAGATCCAATGGATCCGGATATTTGGCACAACTGGCATTCACCTTGTAACCCATGGGCTTGGCCCAGCGATACCAGAAGCCATAGTCCAACTCGGGCAGTTCCTGTTCCAGCTGCCGCACCAGCTCCTCCTTGATGGGCTCCTCGAGATGATGGACTGGCGGTGGCGTTGCTTCGATCTCCCGAATTCTGGCTCCATCGAGTGGACGCAGCTCATCCGTTCGCTGAAGGGCACTGAGGAGCAAGAGGAGGGCAAAGAATGCCCCCGTCACCAGCAGCGTTAGACGGAGGAAGTTAGCTCTCGTTGGCATTATGCTCGATCGCGTACTAAACACTGAATGGTATCTGGGCACCTGGTAAGGTGCGTCGGCAATCTAATCATGGTCGCCGTGTGTGGTGCGGCAGCGATAACCACCAACGCCGCCTACAAGCTGAATTATCTCTGCCTCTGGTTCTGCCTTTGGATGTATCTGTGGCTCCGATTGCCTACTCCTACTTTGGCTAGAGTTTTGGGCCCCATATCAATTAGCCTTAATTAACAGGGTCTGAAATCGATAGGATCGTTGAGGAACAAACTATCGAGGCTTATCTTGGTGTTTTTTTGGGGGGGAAAGAGGTTTGGATTGGAGATGAAAAAGGTATTACTATAACATTATGGGAACTGATAATCCTGCCTGTCATGTTAGAGATTAATTTGAAGTATTTTTTAGCAAAAGAAAAAGATAGTTTAATAAAATATTCATTAGTTTTTCATGCAAAATCAATTGAATAATGAAGGTGATCATCATAAGCCTATATTTATGTAAGGCTTAAGTAGTAAGTAATCCCCTCTTAACTTCAGACAGAGAGTTTCTAGTTTTTGAAATAAGATTAACACCCTAAGCCCCCTTGGAGAATTATAATACAAGTCTATATACTTATATATTTATATAAATTTATATATATTTTTATATATATTTATATAAATTTATATATCTAAGCCGCATAGACTAGTCTCTATTAATTAAAGGCAACCAAAACAACCGTTTAATCTCTCTGCCATGTCCACCACCTGTTCCCTGCCCGAAAGAAGGACCCACAATTTCAGTCTGTTGTCCTGGCTGGGATTTTTGGCTAATGAAATGCTCAAATATGCATGGAGAAAAGGAGCAAGGATGGAGGGAGCAAGGATGGAGGGAGCAAGGATGGAGGAGGAAACGTGGAAATCCCAACAAAAGTTGCCTTAATTTCTGTGAAAATTGTTTTCGCCAAACTATGAAACGATGATTCAGGGGACCGAAACTCAACCTGGGAGCATCGTAAACGGTTTTGTTTTGTTCTCCTCTCGCCATTACTTTTTTATTCCTTATTATTATTATTATAATAACTTTTTGCGAGAGTTTTTCCTGCTGCTGTTGCTCCTGTTTCTGCTGCTTCTCCCTTGTATTTTTACAAGTAATTTAAAAATAATTTGATGTGGGAGTTGGGGGGCGTTGGTCGTTGGTCGTTGGTCCGGTAGTCTGCTGCGAAGTTTGCTTTATTGACATTGTCACCCCGGTTAAGCTCAAGCTCGTGACAATGAACGTGCACCTGGAGAATGGCAACAACTACAGCGACAACGACAACGACAACTACAACTACAACTGCCAACGACAGGATAATAAAATTGCGAAACAACTTTTTAATGAGAAACACTTTTTGCACATTTCTCTACAGCTTCGGTTCTCGTTGCACATAATGATGATGGAAATGCCTTAGCTCTGGCCAAAAGGAAAGACACTTTCTCGGAGAACCAGGAGAACTACTCACCTGTTGCCTTGGCCACAAACTGTAGCCAGGATCGATGGAAATGCTCTATATATATACTCTATATATATAGAGAGAGAGTTCCTCTACAATTAACAATGAACATTTTACGCCGCTCGGCAAAAAAACTGCAAACTTTGCGCCGTAATTGCCCAGAAAAGTAACACAAATGAAACGCATCGACGCTTAATTACTTTTGCTAAATGGCAGGAGGCAGGAGGAGGAGCTGGGTGGCAGGAGGAGCTAGGTGGCAGGAGGAGCTGGGTGGCAGGAGCTAGTTCCCAGCTTGTGAAAATCAAACTTGGTGAAAGAGAAGGAAAACGGCCTTCGGTAAAGTGAAAAACCTAAGAGAGAGAGGAGGACACGCTTTCCGTTTGGCAATTTACGGCATTCACTTGCTGACTGGCAGTGTTACGGATTTTTGCCTGGCCAAGAAAAGACCTTAAAATGTTGCATAAATTAAATAAAAAAACTTGAGGTAGATATTTTTGAATTAGAAAATTAGCTAACTATTTAAATTTAAATTTTCCACAAAAGATATAATTTATTAACCTCAAGTTATGTATATAAATAATTCAGAAAACATTGAAATATTGTATTAATTAATGATTTGAAATGAATATTCTTTTAAATAATTTAATATAAAATATATTCCTTGTGTAAAATATTATTTTAAAATATAATTTCTATAGAAATAAGTTTTCAAACTTTTCTACAAAAGATATAAATTATCAACCTTAAGTTATGCATATAAATAATTCAGAAAACCTTGAAATATTGTATTAATTAAGGATTTGAAATTTATATTCTTTTAAATAAAATAATATAAAATATATTCCCTATGTAAAATATTATTTTTAAATCGAATTTCAATAGAAATATGTTTTCAAACTTTTCTACAAAAGATATAATTTAACAATCTTTAAGTTATGTATATAAATAATTCAGAAAACCCTGAAATATTGCATTAATTAATAATTTGAAATGAATATTCTTTTAAATAATATAATGTAATATATATTCCCTATATTCCCTATATTCCCTATATTCCCTATGTAAAATATTATTTTAAAATATAATTTCTATAGAAACAAGTTTTCAAACTTTTCTACAAAAGATATAATTTATCAACCTGAAGTTATGTATATAAATAATTCAGAAAACCTTAAAATATTGTATTAATTTGTGATTTAAAATTAAAATTCTTTTATAATATATATTTCTTCTGTAAAATATTATTTTAAAATCAAATTTCTATAGAAATAAGTTTTCAAACTTCCTTAATTCTTAGGGCATCTCCTGATTGCCACCCCTTTTTTGGGGCAAATGAACATGTGGAGAAAACCTGACTGGCTGGTGGCAAGTAGTTGTAGTTGCACCCAGTCGGCACGATTTGACTTTTGTCGACGTCACAATTCGCAGAAGTTTACCCACTTCTGTTGCCGCACAAAACTTGGCCCAAAAAGTTACCCCTGCTTGCCGCTTGCTGCCACTTGGCAAATGCAAGTTTTTGATTAAAAGCCTCCACATCCCCCCTGCTCCACATTTCTGCCCTCCTCTCCAGTTGCAGTGGCAAAGTTTTTGTAGCCAGAGGCAGAGCCAGAGAAATTGTTAATTGAATGCATTTTCGGGGTCCCTGCAATGTTGTTTGCCTTGTGCGTGATATGGGGCACTTTGCCAGGAGGAGGCCAGAGGAAGGCCACGAGGAGTTCGCGCAAATGAGCCAGGTTGCCGGAAGAGATCCTTGGGAGCGGCAGCTGGGTGCTACCCACTTAGCCAAAGTGCCTGCCTGGCCAGGAGGGCAGCACTTGGGCTCAACTTTAAATGCCTGTCCAACACTGGCTTCAGCCCAACTGGGGTGTAGTGTTGGTCAAGTGCCAAGTTAAAACCTACTTAAACTATGAGTGGTTTGTACTTCTCTGCAAGGTGGTTAAGTGTATTTTCACTACTTAAGTATTTTTCTTAAAGTTAAAACCATATTTTCTACATTTTAAACAAGGTGGCTTATGGTAACCAGAGTTGGTAAGGGTTGTATTTAAAGAGATATAAGCTATATACGTTGACTTCATTTTTACTTATTTAATTGGATTTATATTGATACTTTTGAAGGGTTTTACTCATTCTCCCAGAGTTCTACGAATAATCTTTGGTTTTTTTGGCAACCAGTGTTGGTTAGAGATATTTTTTCTTTTAGAAATGTAAATAGAATTCAAATATAAGCCCTATAAATTTTTTTATATTTATTTCTACTATATACATTATTGCTATTAAATTATTAGTTATGTTTTCTTTCAAAATCAAACGAAAACTTCAACCAGTGTTGGTTTTATTTTGATTTTTGTTTATATATTTTATAATTTTTTATGTTTTCTTGCAGAATCAAACGAAAACTTCTACCAGTGTTGGTTTTATCTTCATTTTTGTTTATATAGTTTGTAATTTTTTAGTACTTCTAATTTTATTTTCTATACCACAATTTAATTAAATTTCTGTTTCCCTTTTCTTTCGTAAAAGACTAAAGCTGTTCTTGATTCCAACTTTAGCCACACTTGAAACCTTTTAGTGTTGGTCAACGCACTTTAAATTTAAGTGCAAATGGCCAGGACAATGGTGATTCTCACTCTCTCTCTCTCTCCTGGTCTCCAATCCCTTGTGGATCGCCGAGGGGTGACCACTTGCAGTTGGTCTTGGTCCTCAGCCTGCAAAATTAATGCGGCAAACAGCACCACCTCCACAACCTCCTGCTCCTGGTCATGCCACTTCCCCGGCTCCTCTAGTACCTCCAAGGTGAGCTTTTGGATGTTGGCATTAAAAATGCATTGGCCTTCTCGTTTATTGTAGTTCCTTTGGCCGGGGCTTTGGTTTAGTTTCGTTAAGGTGCTGCTCTCCTTGCCTGTTGCAGCTGCCGGGATTCCTCTTCACTCCATCCCACTCCACTCCACATCCTGGGACACACACACACACTCGCACACACTTTTCATTAGCTCAAAGGAGCACCCCCGAGGTGCTCAGGTGGGGAAACCTCTTAAAGTTAAGCGCCCTAAGAGCGGTGCAAAAGTTGCCTTAAAGACTTTTCGCCAGTCAATGTTAGGGGATGCTTAATGCGAATGCGGGATGTTGGATGTTGGATGCTGGATTTTGGGGGCTCCGTACCGCCCTCTTGGTGTCCATGGGCGTGGCAGCTGAATGCTCAGGCAGCCAGCCAGCCGGCGGAGCCCGAAAAATAAAGCAAAGGCAGCTAGGGACTCGGGAGGAGCAAAAGCAGCTGCAGATTTTCTATAAAAGCCGAGGCTAACGAGATTTGATGAATTGCAAGTCTTTGTGAATGAAGCTACAAGAAAGCTGCAGCATGAATGGTCCCCTCTCCCCTCCGGCCACTGCGTCTAAGCCAGGTCCGCATATAAAAAAAAAATATAGAAAAAAAACCCATTAAGTGGTTTAAAGCAGTGAAAAAGCGCACACAACAAGCACAACACAAGGCAACACAGCAAAAGAAAAATGCAGTTGACATGAAAGGCAGCAGCGTCGCTGGGTTTTTTTTGGGGGGGGTTTGGGGGGTAGAGAACATTGCAGACAGGCAGCTCTAGGAGCTGCAGGGAACTGGGAGCACAATGCTCACCCAGGGACAAGATAAGGCTGAGGACGAGGCGGTGCAGGACAAAGCAGCTTGACGAATTACTTGGCAGCTGCTCCCTGGGAAAATCCATCCACAAGGAAGACGAAGACGAAGACGAAGATGGAGACGGAGACCGTGAGCGCAAGAAATTTAATTTGACCAACATTTTGATGTATCAAGTTCAGTCAGGAGAGCCGAAGATTTATGACTTGCTGACAGTGGCCCGGATTGGGATGTTTTTTTGAGACGGATAGCACAAGTCGGAGGATTAAGGGATCATTTGCAGCTCAACAAAAAAGAAAAAAGGGCGGTGTCACGGCAATTGAGTTGCCTTAAGGCGGTCAATTAATGTTTAAATATATTATTATAAGGTAAGAAAATTAAGTAAAAGCAAGAATCTAATAATTTTGTTAAAAATAAAAACATTTACTAAATGGAGATATATAAAACATTTATACATATCATATAATAAATCGATTTTGATCAATTTTGCAATCAAAAATATATAAAAATAAAATAAAGTAAAGTAAAGTAAAATAAAATAAAATAAAATAAAATAATATAAAATAAAATAAAATAAAATAAAATAAAATAAAATAAAATAAAATAAAATAAAATAAAATAAAATAAAATAAAATAAAATAAAATAAAATAAAATAAAATAAAATAAAATAAAATAAAATAAAATAAAATAAAATAAAATAAAATATATAAGTACAAAATTCAAAAAAACATAATAAACCACTAATAAACCACTTTTAACTACATATTGTAAATAATTATACAATTTCAGTTTCATTTTGTTCCGCTTGCATTTAGTTTTAATTTTATTTTATTTATTTTCTTTTCATTATTATTCCTTTTTTTACCTCACTTAACTTTTTAGATAGCTTTTTTAATTGTTTCTTAATAAAAATCTTAAAAGCATAAAGCTTTCCTCTCAATTTAATGTTCATTGCCAAAGCTTTTGCAGATCTCGCACAGATCTTGGCAGTAAAAAAGCTCTTTTTAGCCAAAGAAAAATGAAAGTAAGCAGACAACTTTTGGGGCGCATTTCCCATTTCCACTTGCCTCGCGTCACGTAATGAGCCCAATGGAAATGAGGAAAAACAAGGCCTTGACTTTGGAGCCAGTTTGACTTGAACACTTGACTGATGGTTAAATTGGTGCGTTGTCGGAGGGGGAACAGTGACTTCAACTGTGACGGGTACAGTGACTGCGACGAGTACGGCGACACGGAGAGAAAAAATGTTGCGAAATTATTTATATTAAAATATTAACGTAAATAAATGGGACTTATTAAAAATGAATTTAAATTCAGTCAAAAGCTTGCAACAAAGTGAAGGAGTCATTTCCGACCCTATAAATCATATATATTCTTGATCAGCATTAACAGCCGAATCTATTTAGCCAATTTTTGGTAGAAAAAAAATTTTTTATTTTTAAAAATTTTTTTTTAGGATTAAATTGTCAAAATTTTAATAAAAAAAACTAAAAATTTTTTATTTCAAGTTTTAAATGCTCACTTGTTAAGCTAATAAAAACTAGCACAAAACAGTTTTCCGAATTGAAATTAATGCTTTTTTGGCCAAGTTATGATATTTTTAAATTTTAAAATTCCTTTAAAATTTTTACCTTAAAATATCGATTTATTATTAAGACCAAAGAGTCAATAAAAAATAAAACATATATTTTTGCATTAAAAATTTTAAATTTAAGTGAACAAAAAATAAATAAAGTTTTTTTTAATGCGTAGTTATGATATTATAGCAAATTGCAAGTGTAAAGAAACCTCAGTTTTCCAAAGTTAACTTTTTTTGGTTTTGTTAATAAACTAAATTCTTCATAAAATTGTTCCCATAAAAACTGAGTTTTCTTAAATTTTCTAATTAAATTCTATAAAATGTATAATGTACATATATTATATATTAAATTAATATTCTTTATAATGTACCATATATGCGTTTCTATTATATTTTAACAACTGTTCTATTTAATTTTTGAACTTAAATATTACCAACTATCAATATGCAGTTAAAGAAAGATTTTACCATCTTAATTTTATTTTGAAAATGGTTTCCTTAGTTCCTTCACTTTCTCCCCCTATGAACATGAGCTTTATATATATCTTTTTAATATTTTGTTAATCATCTGAATTAATTTTTTACTGGTCAGATAATCCGTATCGCTACCAGGAATTTATTTACAATAACTGCAGTGCAGTATGCTTTGAAAATCATTGTGAAAATCAAACCAAGTTGTCATTCTTCGAAAGTCCTTTTACTCTATACATTTCATTCCAACCCGTAGGAGATTTATTTTATGATTCAAGTACAAACGAACATCCAGCCGTCCAGTCCTGGAGGCTATTTCTATATAGGCTCTTTCCGTACTTTGGTTGGCTTCTATTTGCATAGAAAGATTAACTATCTAACTTGATAATGATCATATTTCCAGCTCATTTCTATATTTTAAACAACGAAAACCAAATTAATTTAGTTAAACCCCCAAAATTCTTTAAGTATCTCTGATAACAATAATATTAACTTTTGTTAATAGTAATTAAAGGGTAACACTAATTTCAACAGCTTTCTTTTGTTTTTCTTTGTAAGTCAGAAAATATAGACCTAACTACTAACTACTATAATTAAAAATAAACAAAGCTAAAGCTAAAAACAATAGCTAAAATCATCCTTTTGGCTCTGCACAGCCTCAGGAGCAGCATCCTGCTCCTGCTCCTGCTCCTGCTCCTGCCCCCATGTCCACTTCCCCTCAATATCACTCACAAGTCAATGGCAATATTTATGGGTTAAGTAATGCTAAAAGCGTTTTTATTCACTCACCTTGAGGTGGCACAGTGGGGCAAATGCATCGCTGACTTACTGAAATATAAAGAAAAATTGAAATTTTATTAATAATGAGTTACTTTTATAGAAACCTTAATTTAGAAGGTTTAAATATGCTTTTATGATTTATCAGTAGGGAAAAAGGATATAAACTAAAGTGGAAAAAGGCAAAAGAAAATGTTTCTAGATAAGAATTTTTTTCAGCTTGCATTGTAAATGAAAATTATTATAAATATTTTCTTTTTTTTAAGGTTTATTATATTTTAAAAATAAAATTAAGCATTCCTGTTGCCATCTCCATTGTCCACGCATTGCAACGAACCCATAAAGCCAACTGGTGGCTCGTGAAAATAAATGGAAACTTGTTTAACCGTATCATGGGCAGCAAAAATAATGGCCACAAACATGGCACACCAGGCAGCCTGGCAGCATGGCAGCATGGCAACATGGCAACATGGCAAACCTGGCAGACCTGGCAACATGCTGCAATGCGGAAGAGGACAAGAGATACAAAAGCGATCCGGCTAATTGTGCCACGCCTTCCGTTCGGAACCAATTCGGAAGACGGAACCCAAGCGGATCGAAACAAATGCAACCAAAATCTGCGTTCAGCTGAGCTAAACTTGAACTTGAATTGGTGGCCAAAAGCGATGCAACAATGCAGCGCTGTGCGGCTTCCAGAGAAGTCCAAGCGTAGCGTGTGTCTCGTGCAACAGCAATTTTCGATGCGGGAAATTGCCGCTGTTTGGCCGAAAGCTGAAAAGCTGAAAATACGAAAAACCAGCAAAAGGCAGAGAAGCTGAAAAGCCGAAGAGCCGAAGAGCGATATAAAAGCCAAGTACGCAATGTCTGGTGTGTTAATCAAAGCGCGTCGCTCGCCAGGAAAACTGCAAGTGCAACAAAAAAAAGTGCAATCAACAAACAAAAAAACAAAATAAAATTAACATAACAAGCAAGGTGATTCAAGTGGTTATAAATTGATATTTTTTTAAAGTGTGTGCAGCTTAAATTTTAATACAGGATAAGCCATGGATTTAAGGAATATGAAAAACTGAACTGTTAAAAAATAACACCAGTAAAGAGAATCCCTAAAAAAGAAAGCTGAAATCATATTCGTTATGATTGAAAATATTTTTTGGCTTATAGAATATTTTAAGGGACTTTAAAAAATTATATATAAATGTATTAGATACAAAATCTGTAAAATTCTTTTAGATTTGAGTTGACGCTGGCTTTAATTTGGAAAAACTGAACTGTTAAAAATAAATTTAAAAAAAAAAACTGAAAAAAAAGCTGAAATCATATTCGTTATATTTTAAAATATTTTCTGGTTTATAAATAATTTTTAAGAGATCACAAAATTTATATAAAAAGTATTTAGAGTTCACTAAAAAAATTTAATTTTTTTTTAGATGCGAGTTCAAGCTGGCTTTGATTTGGAAAACTGAACTGAAAAAAATAAATTTAGCAAAAAAAAAAAACCCTAAGAAAGAAAGCTCAGATATTAGTAGTTATGTTTTAAAATATTTTCCAACTTCTAAATAATTTTTAAGAGCTCTAAAATATTATATAAAAAAGAATAAAGAGCTCACAAAATATCTGTAAAATTATTTTGAGATTTGAGTTCAAGCTGACTTTGATTTGGAAAACTAAATTGTTAAAAAGAAATTCAGCAAAAAAAAAAAAAAGCTGAAATTATAGTTGTTATTTTTAAAAATATTTTCCCGCATATAAACAATTTTTAGAAGCTCAAAAAAAATTATAAAAAATAATAACAAGAGCTCCCAAAAAAATCTGTACTTTGCTATTAGATGAGAGTTAAAACTGGCTTTAATTTTTTATAAATTGAAAGCAGCAACTTTTTCCTAAAAAAAAATATATAAAAAATCCTGGCTGCCAAAAACTACTTAAAAATATTATTTAAAAATATAATTTGTCACTTATTTCCACTTATTTAAAATGTATATTAAATCTAACTTTCCCCTTAGATGCCACACTGTCAACAGCTGCTCCTGCTGCTCCTGGCCATGCCTGCTATACTAGCCAGTCCTGTTTCGAGTCCGGAGATAGCCAGCAAGGGAGCCAAGTCACCGAACAGTGTGCAACAGCAGCAGGTGCAGCAGCAACAGCAACAGCAACAGCAACAGCAGCAACAGCTGCAACAGGAGGCTCACTTGAACTCGCTGAGTGCCTATGCCAGTGGCTATGACATGACCGCCCAGAATCAACTGCAGGATGCCACAGGATCCTTCAAGCCCTCGTACAAGATGCCCGAAATGGAGACCAACTTTACGCCGATGCAAACAGCTGGCACTCCCAGTGTGGCCAGTCTGCCCTCCACTCCGATGCTGATGCAGTACCTCCCCGCCCAGACCCTACAGGATGGCACTGCCAATGGCGTTCAGTATCTCCAGCTGATCCCCACCAGACCCATTATAGTGCCCATATCGCCGTATCTTTCAGCAGCTGCAGCAGCTGCCTCGGGTGCGGCAGGAAATCCCAGTCTTTCGGCAGGCGGACAGCCAGACTTTGGCGGCCGGACAGCTGCTGTTTTGAGTGCCTTGCCACCGAATTATGGTGCCATTCAGGGCTATGCCACTGCCCTGAATCCCGCTCTGAGTCCCGCCTTTCGTAGTAACTATCGAATCAATCGGGAGGCCAAGGATAAGCATTTCCCAGCGGCATTTTCCCTGAATCTCAATGAATATCTGCCGGGCAGTTCGATGGGTTTGGGTCACGACAACATCTCCAATGGACCGCATTTGTATCTGAGGAGCAGGTCTTAAAAAAGCCAAAGAGGAATGTTAATTGTTTAGGATTCTTGTTGTTAACCTTCTGTTTTTTTTTTTTGTTATTTTGAATAAAGTGTTTAGAAATGGAATATTTGTTATTATTTATAGGGGTTTAATTTTGAAATATATTTTTTGTAATATATATATAAATTTTGTTCCTTACTTTGTTCCCTTCAAAACCAAACCCAAAACTCAAGTACTTACTTGAGCATTCAGCGAGTATACTTGCTTTCAGGGTTAGTTATTAACATAATGCTCTGTAAAGACCCTTCTCCACCCTAAGTACTTATTCTTAAACAAAAACATAAACCCATTTTGCTTTCGCTTTAATTTACATAACTCCCTCACCTACTCCCCCATCAAATATTGAGTCATTTGAGCGACTTCCACCTTTCGTTTTTCATAGGGAACACATGCAGCACATGGAATGACCCAACCTGACCAAAAATAAAACCCAAATGGAACCCAGAGACTATGGGTTACCGAATCTAGGTGCTGTTTATTTGCAGGTAAACAAACACACAACTCAGACACCTCAAACACCTCACATACCCAGGCCAAACCCAACAAGGTCGTCACAGAATGCAGCGCCATTGTTATTATGTTGTTTTCTTATTTTTTGTCTCTTGTTTCTCCCTCGTTTATTTGCGTGAAAGTGTCTGAAAAGTGGCCCCAAACGGAACACAGAGGGGCAATAGTCTATGTGTCTGTACCTGGCCCAAGATCCATGTAACCCATGATGGCTATAAGGCTACAACCTTGGCTGCCAGTTGCATCATCTTTTTCTCCGCGCCTTTTTTTGCCTTTCTTTCGTCTAATTGTCACAATTTGACAAATTCATTTGGCATTAACTGGCTTTGAAAATCGGATTGGATGCTTTCATTACCTCTAAAGTAGAAGGAGGGGGCAAGCCCAGCCCCAAGCATCTTTCACTTGCCACAGTTAAGTGGAGCAAATGCCCAAAAGGGCCCTTTGATCTTGAGCACAAGCCGATTAGGCCGAGTTTTATATGCTCTTAAAATTTTATTTTATATTTTAGAAAGGTTTTTTTACTAGTTTTTTATTTAATAAAAATTTTAAGAGAGAGTTTTAAGTTGTTGTTAAGTTGGTTTTTAAGTTGTGGGTACTCTAAACATTTTTTTTTATTTTAGTGAGGTTTTCTTACTTTTTTTTATTTAATAAAAATTTTAAGAGAGAGTTTTAAGTTGTGGATAATTTTTTAAATATATTTTCAATATGTTTTCAGTTTTCTTTTGCTATTATTTAAGCAGTTACTCAACCTGTTTTTATACCCATTTATGATTTTATATTTAAAGCTTATAAAAAACTAACAATTAATTTAAAAAGCGTTTAATAATTTTCCTATAAACTTCATTTAAATTTCTTCTAAAAGAAATAATTTAAATTAAATAAAAACCCCAAACAAAATCCATTACTTTGTGTGGTAAACCCCCTTTTCGGTGAGAGTAAAACTGAGCTCACTTCGTGGGGCATTCCACACTTTGCACCGAAAGTGCCTCGCTTCACTTTCAATCACTCCCATCGCCAGAGCGTTCCACATGTCGTCGATGCACTGCCTTGGACACCACATTGGGACCTCTGTGGCTACATCATCGATGACGATGATGTATCCACACACTGGCCATGATGTGCGGAGGACGCCCCATGGCGATGGAATCCCTTGTAATGGAATTTGAATGGTCAGATGATGCGATGGATTGGGCGCACTTGCTGCGGAAATGAGAGGTTATCGATGCTTCGACTTGAAGTCCAAGTCCATTAGATGGAAGTCTTTGCAGACAAGACCACTTGTTGGACGCTGTTATAACACTTTAAAGCGCGTAAATTAGCTGGGGCGGTACTCGTTTGTTGTTGCCCCTGATTGAGTTTGAAATGATTTCAATTTGAGTTTGAGTTGGGCTTTGGCTTTACTTTCCTTTTTTTTTCAATTAATTGCCAGCAGCTTTAAACGGAGCCAATCTTTTGTTGCGTCGTTCAATCCTTTTTTTGCCGCGCTCATCTGCATCTCGGTTGGGCATTTCTTTGAAATCAAAAAATATACAAAAATATATAAAATGAAACCGAATGAATGCCAGTCGATTCGAGTGCCAAGAGAACGCCGGAGTGGCCGCCCATGTGGCTTCCAACTATAAAACGCCGTGTCAGAGCGTCGCGCCATTGCAGTCGCCGCAGCGCTTGTCGTCCGCTCGGTTCGTTCGTTAGTTAATTTTTTCGTTTTAGTTTTTGGCTTTAACTCGGTTTAGTGTCCACTTTTTTTTTTGTTATATTTTTCTATTTTCAAGTGCCTAAATATCATTCGACTGAGACCTGTGTGTTTGTGTGTGTTTTTTGGTGAATGTTGTCTTGTGCTGGTTGCCTCTCGCAGGAGTGATCATCATCATCATCATCAGCGCCGCAGGTTGCCTCAATCATCATAAATATAAACGGAGGAGACCATAAACGGGATACCTGTAATCATGGTGCGTATATGTAACTGACCGGAAAGGAGAGGAATCTTAAGTGGAGATCAGAGATCGGTGGTAGAACTTGCAAGGCATATACAATTAAAGAATATAAAAAGAATATCAATGTATTTTATTATACATATAAAAAGAATATAAAAAAATATAGATGTATTTATTATTATATATATATTATATATTAAATACAAGGAAAAATGTGTTAAATATGCATATGTTTTAGTAGATACAATGATCGATTTTAGATACAACAAAAGATAAATAATATCTTTGCTTTGACAAAGGCGCAAAAAAAAGATTTTTAAAAATGAAAAAAAAAAACGATTTACAAAAGAAAGAAATACATAAAAAAAGTAAAATAAAATATATATTAATATTAATATATATAATAATATATATATAAAATATGGCCTCATAAAAAAAAGGTATTAAAATACGGCTTTACATTTAAAAATAAATATAAAAGAAAGCAAGTTACTTTCGTATAAGATAACTAAGCCACAGCCAGAAAATTAAACTAGGGATTAACTGAAACATAAAAAATCCTAAAAAATATATATATTCATATATATTTAACTGCAAATAACTAAGTAACTAATAGTTGGATTATTGCATAATCACACGTGCAGAGAATTGGCAAATCCCCCAGAGAATGTCCAATTGAGTTGTTCGAAAAGAAAGCACAACACAACACAAGAAAAAAATATGAAAAACAAAGTATCTCTAATGAGACAATTTCATGGTCCGCCGATTGATTGATGATGCGATATGTCACCGCGGCACTATCTTTATGGCCATTCAAGGGTATTATTAAAGGGTAATACAAAAGGGGGGAAAGTTGGGCGCGGAAGCCGGATAAATCGGATAGAAATGGAAGAGTCAGGGGTTCACTTTCCTTTGAGGAATTTAAGCCGAAAACGGATTTAAATTTGAGGTTTTTTAAGGCCTCAGGAGAAAAGCTTAAACATAAGCCTAAAAATATATATTTATTTATATATTTTTATTTTAAATTTATTTGATATTTATATTATTTATCTCAGCTAACATTACTTTGACATTTTTGTACTAAACAGACTTTAGCAAATTTAAGTCGTAAGTCCTTTGTTTTTTTAAGACTTTCTTATTTTTACTTCCACTTCACACTTAAATCGTTATTTAACACGTTTAATTGATAGTTTTAAAAGTGCTTAAATGTTATTTTATGTAGTAAAAATAAGGCACAATATTTTTTAAAATTATTTTTTAAGAATTTCATGCTTGTATTATTTTTTTTTTAATTACCTAAAGTTTTTGAAAAATCTAAAAATTTGTTTTATATATTTATAAATTAATTAAATCTTTAAAGAAATCTAAAAATACTATTTATGGTTAAAAAACCTATATTTTAATAGTTTCTTTACTTCCCCCTTACATTAAAATACCCTTAAAAGTTGACTTATTTATTTAGTCAGCTTATTAAAAACTTAAAAAATAAATAAATATAAATTTTATATATATAATATTAATGGCATAATGCCTGACATTGCCCTAGAACCTCGTTAAACTTGAACGGCCATCTAATCGAAGTTTATGCTCCGTCCCTGTGGCAAGTTTGTGTCTTGAGTCTTTTGTTTTGTGCGTCTTTTTTTCTCGATCGTTGTTTTCAACGTTGTTTTTTGTTATCTTTGTTGTTAGTTATATATTTTTTTTAGTTGTATTTATTGTGCTGTATTGGTTTTTCATCCGTTTTTAACACTTTGTGTGGTCGCGCTGTTTGTTTGATTTTTTGCCCAAGGGGATCCATGGGAAAAGGGGGCCGCAAATTACGCGTGTTAACGATGCGCACTCCATTAGCGCCGTCTGGCCATCAATCAAGCTGCATTTGCATCCATCTAAGCGTCTTATGTCATTTGACCTGGCTGCGATCATTAGCCGAAAGCCGAAAAATGATTTTCGTTCCGAGGAGGCAACGAAATCTGGGGCACGCATGCTTGGCGCAACTTGGCGGCGGCAGCAACTAGTTTTGCCGATATTTTTGCCATGTTGCAACATGGCTTGGAATGCTTCTGCTGCTCTCCCATCAGCCATCAGCCTCTTCTCCTCGGCCATTGCCGTTGCGTGACAAATGGTCGTAAGCTCTAAGCCTCTTTAAGTTTTTCGTTTTTTTTTTTCTCGATTTTTAGAAAGGCTTATCAGTTCAGGTGGGCGGCCTTCGCCGGCAGGTGGATTTACACAGTACTTCTTCTTCTTCTGGTTTTTACAGGTAAAAAACCAAAACTAACTTTTTAATCTAATAAATCCGTTACTTGGGCTTGGCCCAAGCACAGATTTCACACTGAATTTATCGCAGATAATTCGTTGATCTTTTTTCACCGCAAAAATGTATAAAACACAAAAACGGGGAAGCACCTCCCTGCCCCGCCCTTTTGCCATTTTTTAGTTGTTGTTTTCTGTTTTTTGAGCCAAATTAAAACTGGTCAAAACTCAATTAAACGCATCAATAGGCGCTTAAGGGGGCGTGGCAGCGAAAGGCGCCAAAAACCAAGCCTTTCACCAAAAATAGAGGAAAAAAAAAATACAAAAAAAACAATGAAAATCAACCAAGTTTAGTGCACAACAAAATTAAAAAAAAACACAAAAACTTGCGACTAATTCAAAGAGCCAAACTTGTAATACACTTGCAGAAAATAAGAAAAGAAAGAGGTGTCAAGGTCGGTTCGCTTTAAAATTATGATTGCTTCTTTGTGGTCTTTTCTTTGTAATATTTACAATAATCAAAAACTGATACACAAAAGGCTTTGTCTGTCGGCTTGAATCCCTCTTTTTAAGCTCCTTAATTTTTCCAAATGCAAATATTTGCGTAACAAAAATTTAACCTTTTTTTTGGTAAGCTTTAACCTATAGAATTCCTTTTGCTGGAATTTATGATTTTTAGTGCCCATAAAAAACAAGTTTGAGTTGCAAAGAAGGCTAAGATAATAATAGCAATAAGTTTGCTGTTATTATAATGATATTACGTATTATCAAAGGTGTGATTTTTTTTAAGGATTTTCTTAAGGTTTTTTTTTTATTTTTTTAAGGTTCTTAGGGTTTTTCTAAGGGTTTTTAAAAGATTTTTTTAAAGCTTTGTGAATAATTTTTTCAGCTTTTCTGAAGGTTTTTACTAAGTATTTTTAAAGGGTTTTTTTTAGGGTTTTTTAAAGTTTAAAGGATTTCTTAAGATTTTTTTAAAGGTTTCTCTGGGGTTTTTTGGGATTTTTTTAAGGATTTTTAAGGTTTTCTAAAGGTATTCTATGTTTTTTCTTAAGGATTTCTTAAGGTTTTTTAAGGTACTTCTTCTAACTTCTTCTAAGGTTTTTTTAAGGCTTTCTGAAGATTTCTTACGATTTTCTTGAGGTTTTCTTAAGCTTTTATTAAAGTTTTTTTAAGGTTTACTTCAGGTTTTCTTCAGATTTTCTTAGGGTTATCTTAAGGTTTTTTTTTTTGATTTTCTTATGCTTTCCTTAAGGTTTCCTTAGGTTTTTCCTAAGATTTTCGTAAGGTTTTCTTAAGGTTTTCTTAAGGTTTTCTTAAGATTTTCTTAAGGTTTTCTAAAGGTTTTCTTAAGGTTTTCTTAAGGTTTTATTAAGGGTTTTCTTTAAGTGTTATTTAGTTTTTAGTTTTTTTTTTTAGCTTATTTGTAATTTTTTCTTTATATAATATATAATATAATATATAATAATTTCTTAAAATGGTCAAAATAATTAAAATAACTTAAAAAGTCCTTAAAAAGATCAACAATAACCCCACTTTCCCACGAAAAAAAAACCATTTCCTTCAGTTCTTGGCTCCTTTAATACAGAATATAATATATATATAATATAACCCGATCACCTTTTCCCCACAGTGGCTGTTCCTTCTCCTCACCCTAACCCTATCCACCGTTCAGGCTGTGCTCTCGCCGCCTGGCTTTAACGACGACGACACCTCACCACTGCCCCTGCGCCTGGAGGATCTGGAGCGGGAGCAGGAGCAGCATCAGCACTTGGATCTCAATCGGCCGCCCCTGCTGCCCAATCATTACGAGTGGCGGCCCGATGTGGCGGCCAGCCTGCCGCCCAGCTATCTGCAGGATGCCGCCCATCGGGAGCGGGAGCGGGAAAGGGATCTGGAGCGGCTGCAGCAGCTGGAGGAGCTGCGTCAGCTGCAGAGGCAGCATCAGCAGCTGAGCGCCGGCTATGCGTTTCCCTCGCACCTGCCAGGTGTGCTCTATGTGTGAGTATTATTTTTTTTTTTATTTAAAAAATTAAACTTTCGGTGAAATGAAAACTTGGAAAAGCTTTTAAAAGCAAGGCAGGAAAATTGGCTTAGTTCAACTTCTGAGCTTGGGCTTAAAGGAAAGCTTTGTTGGTAACAAAATTTGGCAGGTAAAAAGCTATTTTGTAAGTTAATTTTTAAGCTTAAAGCAATGGGTCTAAAAGAGCTTGAAGGTTGAAAGTTTTAAAGAGAAAAAAACGAAAGACTTAAGGCACAAACTTGACTGGAAAATACAACAATTTGAGATGTTAAAAATAAGAAAGGTTGTTTGATATTAAGAAAGGTTTTTGATAAGACATAAACTTGAACTTTTAAGTAAATTATAAATTAAATATAAATTTTAAAAGAGTTTTTATGGGCTATATTGAATAGTTTTTGGAAATTTTAACAGGTTTTGTATAGTTTTTATATAAATATATTAAAAAGAAACCTTTTAATTCAAAATTGAGGAGAAGTAGACCTTAAAACCTTACATTCTTACAGTTTTTAAGCAATAAATTAAACTAAAGACTCTACTATTTAAGCCTAAGTAACAGAAAAGGCCACAATCAAGCCCCAAAATAGGGTTCAGTTTGTAACCAAAATACAGACAATACAATATTAACTACCAGAGGCCACTGATTGAGGGCTCTTTTGGCTGCTTTGCTGATTGATTGATGTGCAAATTGAGGCTGGTGAATTTGGAAATTGGGAATAGAAATGAAAATAGGCAGCGATTTGTGGTGCCTAAATGGTGGTTTCAGGCAATTTCCTTTTAGTTAAATTAAGTAAGTTAGTAAACTCAATTGGTAACTCTTTCACCGAAAAGTGTTGAAGTGTCTCTAACTCTGGCATTTCACTTACAATTGGCTTCCGACAAATGGAGCCAACGATTTGCTTGGTAATTATGGGAATTTCCCTAATCAGCTTCTTATTTTCTTCACTTCTTTCTCTCTTTAATTTTTGTATGTTAATTTCTTAGAGGACCCACGGCAGCCACGCCCACTCCTACGACAACGACAACAACCGCTAGTGCTGCTGCTGCCACACGTTTCCTGAAGCCCATTGTGCCCTTTGACCTGGAATTGGGTCTCAATGGTGTCCAGTATGTGGCCAGCAATGCTTTGCCCCTGCCCCTGCCAAGACCTCTGCCACCGCCCCATGGAAGGCCACCTTTCGGCTATGGATTCACCCAGGGACAGGCTTCGGTTCCGGCTAGACCCCAAAAGCTAGTGGCTACCTTTGGGCCACCTCCACAGTCCAAGCAATTTGCCTTTGCACCGCGTCACTATGCCAATGGTCCGCGGATCCCTTTGCCCTATCCGCCCAGCTTTGTGAGCATCACCACCCGGAGACCACCATCTGGCGGTTATGGTTCCAAACCCTTCCGTCCTTCCCAGCCGGATCCCACGCCGGATTTGTTTGCAGGACGCAGCTCCAAGTCGCTGCTGGACTCGTATATACCCAGCTGGGAGGTGCTGCGTCTGATCAGAGAGCAGAGCTCCCGGAGAGGAGCAGGAGGAGGAGAAGCTGGAGCAGGAGCAGGAGGTTTCCATCCCGTCCAGCGTCAGACACTGGCCTATGCGGCGCCCCAGCATCTCAGGCTGTACAAAAGGAATTCCCCCGATCTTAAGAGTAAGACGAGAATTGTAAAGAAATCCCTGCCGGGAGAGCCGGGAAAAGCCAAGGAGTAGAAAGGATGTCAGGGGCTTTAGCTAAGAGATTTTATTATTATTTTTGTTTGTTAATAATTAAAAATATATATAAAAAAAATACGAATATTTATTGCAGCGAAAAAGAAAAGGTGTTTTAATGGTAAAAAAGGAAGAATTTCAGAGGATTTGTGTTGAAAGAGATCTCCAAACTAAACTGCTTTTAAAGGAGATATATAGAGAGAGAGACAAAGAGAGAGATCGGGGATCAATGATCACATAACATTCCCCAAAGACCCGTTGCCAGATCCCCGTTTTTAAAGTCAGGCCAAAAGCCTGAAGCCCGAAGCCAATCGAATATCAAATGTGCAAAATGTGACTTTTTTTCAATGAGCCAAAGCAAAGCCGCCTGGCACATCTCCTGGCCCAGGCTCCTCTCCCAACTTTGATCACGTAATCGCGGCCATAAAGCCAAACAATTAAGGTGCGACGACGACGACGACGATGCCACACGGAGTGGCCACAAAATGATGGGGTTATGATTTGTGTGGCACTGTGCCGTCGCACCAAGGCTCCAAAATACAAAAACAAAATAAAGATAAAAAAAAAAAACAAACCAGACCGCGCAGATTTATGCAAGTAGGAAGCAAAGATGCTGCACAAAGATGCTGCTGCACAAAGATGCTGCTGCAGAGATGCTCCCAGTTGCAGCTGATGCTATATTTGTTGTGTGTTTGCCGTTTCGGCCATCTCATGGCTCTTAATGAAGCTGCCACTGGCGGTGGCAGCAATAAATGCCAAGATTCGCCCGCAGGCGGAGGCAAAGGGGGGCAGGCCAAATTGCCGCATTGTTTGTCATCCATTAAATATGCAGACGGCAGAGGCAAGTTGAAAAGAAGATGGAGCTAAAGAGGCAGTTGCAGTTGCAGTTGCAACTTGGAAACTAAGACGGTGATGGCGACAGGAGATGTCGTTGATGGAAATGATGTTGATGTTGATGATGACAAGCCATGCTCTGCTCTGCCCTGCCCTGCCCTGGCCTGGCTTTAAGGGTGCCAGAGTTAGACATATTTCCTGAACGCAGTTTTTAGTTCCGGAGATGATACACCAAGGAAAATTTGTATGTATTATAATTAAAGTTATTTTAATAATTTAATATTTAACTATTTTAATACAACATTTTAAAAAATCTGTAATTTTTACAAATTTAATATTATTATTTACTATTAGAATTTGAAGAAAGATAAAATATAAAATAAAATATTTTCTTAATATTTAAATAAAATATTTTTCTTAATATATTATTAAAATATATTTTCTAAATATTTAAATAAAATATTTTCTTCATGTTTAATTAAAATATTTTCTTCATATTTAATTAAAATATCTTCTAAATATTTTATTAAAATATATTTTCTTAATATTTAAATAAATTATGTTTTTTAACAAATTAGAATTTTAATGGCGAATCCATGTAATAATATGACTTTTGGCAATCACTGCCACCTTGGGCATTTTATGCCTTCAAGAAAACCTAAAAATATTTGCTTTCATATCGATAATTATCGATATTTTTATATGATAATTTTAAGGATAGATCAAAGCTTAAAAATGTCCTAACTCGGTCAAAAAAACAGTTATTTCAGTTCGGAAAACTTTGTTGTGCTAGTTTTTACCAGCTTAATAAATCTGCATATAAAACTTAAAATTGTCAAAAATCAATTTTTTTGCAAATTTTTGATCATAATTTTGACAAAAAAAAAATTGAAAAAATTATTAAAAATTTTTTTCTGCCAGACATGGCTAGATCGACTTGGCTGTTGATGCTGATCAAGAATATATATGATTTATAGGGTCAGAAATGACTCCTTCACTGTTTTGCAAGCTTCGGACTAAAATTATAATACCCTGTAAAGGTACATATGAAAAATAAAATATAAAATTAAAAACAACCCCAACAGAAAAAAATTAAACATATTAATCGATTTACTAGTATGTATATAAATATTTTAATTTTAAACTATATTATTTAAATTATAAAATTAAATTTAACCTATTAATAAATTTACTAATAATCATTAAATCTTGTAGTGGTAAAAAAATACCTTTAAAATTAAATAAATAATAAAATAAAATTAAATAAATAATTTCTTAAATAAAAGCATTCAACGTATTATTAAATTAACTAATAAATAATACCTCATAATTAAATATATTAGTGATGTTAATATACGTTTATAAAAAGATTAAAAAATTTAAAAGAAAATTAAATGTATTTAATTTAATTAATTAATTATTATAGTGATGAAAATATACATTAATAAATTATATAAATATGCTTTTTTTATTCCCTCGATGTTCTTAAATTGCCATTTTCAGTTGAAAATTAATAAATAAAATTTACTACGTGGACTAAATATAACTCTTCTAAAAAAAATTAAGGCATTTTATTTGTTGTTCATGAATTTCCCTTAAAAATATATTTTCAATATTTTCATTTACTGAATTTTAATCTCTCTGGGCTTCATTTCTCTCACTGCCAGGGCCAGTGACCTTCTGGCGGGGTCAAATCCCGCTCTAGTTTGTGCCTATAAACACTCGTAAGTCGTGGGCTTGACCGTAAATCCACCTTCGAAACTCGGAATTCGAAAAAGGGCCATTGCTGCCGAAGCTGAAGCTGCCCCTTTGTGCCTGCCCACGGTCAGCCTTCTCGATCTCGTCGATCTGTCGATCATCTTCTGTTCCCCGGCACACAATAATACAATGCTACACACTCGTAAATAATAATAAATAAATATAAAAGCTGACTAAGTGACATTGTTGCATCGTCCGGACAATGAGCCACGGCTAGTTGAAATCGCGCTAAGGTTGAGGCTAAAGCCGACTTGTGAAGTTAAAGCCAAAGTCCCCCCAGGTTGGGGGGATTGTGCAATGTTTGCTTAGCCACGCAGCGATTCGCCTCGGTCTTTGTTGGGAGTTTTTTGGTTTTTTTTTTTTATATTTTTTCAAAGGGGGAATCTGCAGCGAGAGCTGACCAACATTTCAATTGCTTTTTTTTCGCTTATTAATAGAGATCAGGGGAAACGTGAAGAAGAGCTGATCGAAGGGGAGTTACCTGGTATATTTTTAGGGATTTAAGATTAGGAATACAGAAGGTTTAGTATAAATTTAGTTTTGGTTTCTTGAAGGTTCTGAATTTTGGGGGTAAAGTCTTTTAGGAGAGCTCTGTTTATGTTTAGTTTCGTTTTTCTTATTTAAACTCAGTATTCAGGGAAACAGAAAAGAATTTATAGTTTAAGGTATATAATAAAAATATAGTATTTAGTATAATATATGGTATTTAGTATAGCATATAGTATTTATTAAAATATATAAAAATTATTTAGTTTATTATAATCTTAAGAATATATATATAGAAGTTCCTGCTATTTTATTAAAATATATAAAATTATTTAGTTTATTATAATCTTAGGAATATATATACAGAAATTCGCTGCTATTTGCAGCCAAAGCAGGTGGGAAGCTGATAATTATTAATTATTAAAATGTCCTTGAAAACCGCTTTTCAGATGATGAGTTTTCTGGAGAACTGTGGACGACCCTGGACAGCTGGCTGTCTACTTTCGACAGTGATTACGCCTGAAGGTTTGTTGGTATTTATTTTTCTTTTTTATATTTCTTTATTTCCTTATTTAATTTCATTTTCTGTTCAGTTATCTGGCGCTTTTATCGTTATCTCGACGCCTTTTTTGGGACAAAGCTTAAAGTATTGCAACATCTTCACGAAAACAGCGAAGCAACTTACCCAAAAAGACACCTCAAAAACCCACTCTTGTTATGCCATTTCACTCTTGTTGTCCAAACTAAAACCCAAACTGAAACTGAAACTGAAACTAAAAACCCAAAATCCCAAATCCAATCCCCGAAAATCCAAAGAGCCAAGCCCCGGCGAAGACAAGTTAATGCGCCAATTAAATTGCCACTACCTGGCAGCAAACTCTTTTCTCCCCTCAATGCAATTGTTTTTATGCAAATTTCCGTTTGTTACACACTCCAACCAGCAGTCATAAAACACAATAACAAAAAAAAGAAACTAAACAACAACAAAAATTAATATAACGTATTCACTCAAAATGAAAGGCAGCCCCCGGAATCGGACAGAGCAAAAGTTGCGCCAATTTTTTGTCGTTTGTTTGTTTGATGTTTTATGACTTTGAACTTGAACTGGAAAAGCGTCGACAAAAGCCCAGTCAAAGAAATTCGAAAGGTCTGGATTCGAATTTCCATATATAGATAAATATATTATGGTATATTCAGGTATATATATCGGTTAAGCCCTTTGTGAAAGGCAGCTCTCCCATGGCGAGGCAAGGTCGCTGGGCACATGATTCTCAGGCTGGGAAATGTGTTGGGAGTGGAAATATATAAATAAATAGGGGTATAATATAAGAAAAAAAATCCAGAAAAGGTTTATCCTTAAAGGTACTTATGGGGAAAATTATAAAAAATAAATTAAAAGTCAAAAACAAAAGCAGAAGCTTGTTTTTATACTGAATTATGACTTGAATTAACTTATAACACTAAATAAAGTTAAAAATAATATTAAAAACTATTTCTTCTCCAACATAAATCTTTCTTAAATTAAATTTAACTCTTTAAAATGCTATACAAAAGAAAATAATAAATATTTAAAGAAAATAATAAATATTAAACAATAAAATCTACGATAAACTTTAACAAAAACCTTTTTAATTTCTAATTTGTCAAGCATTTAATTTAAATAATTTAATTATGTAAATAAAGACACAAAAGCTGGCTAATATATAAATATATATTTTTCTGATTAAATAGCCATAAATCTACAAATACTCTTTAATTTACATTAAAACCAAAATCAGATAAAAATAAACATTTGTTTTACAACTGCTGAAAGTCGTGTAAAAAACACACAATTTAAATACAATAGAGAGCAGAGAGCTTATTGGTAAGAGATAAAGCCAGTATTTGGGAGTATTAATAAGCCAGGTAAATATTCCCACCCACCAACATTTCTCCTGTGCTCCCATTTTCACCCTCCAGTTCCGCCGCGAGTATCTCCGCATCTTCGTATCTCTGAGATCTCTGCATCTCTCTTCATGCATCTAAAGCACTTTTGTTTACAGTTTGGGGCAATCCCAGGCAACCTACACCTTCACAGACTCAGATGTGCCCCTCGGGGAGATACGTGAGGTGTCATTGGCGCTGAACTATCCGCTTCTTTTCCCGATCCCCGTTGCCCGTTGCCCGTTGCCCGTTGCCCCAACTCCACTCCGAGCCACTATCCACGTTCCACCTTCGACTTCGGCTTTGCTCCAAAGACAGCATTCAAAACTAAACTTTAAAACTAAACTGGGAGAAAAAAAAGAGCTTACAAAGGAGTGGTTAAGTACAAATTAAAAATAAAATAAATAAAATAAGTAATAAAATAAAAAATAAAATAAAATTAAATTAAAGTGCATAAATAAATACAGGGAAAATTTACAAAAATATATTGAATATATAATTAAATTAATAAAGAATGTAAAAATTAAAAAAAGTATGCCACAATTTATATAAATATATAAAAATATATAGAAAAGAGAAATATATAAAATATACACCAATTTTTTTATAAAATAAATTTTTTTTTATAAAAATATAATAACATATTTAAAAATATATACACAGAACATAATGTAAATGTTGATAAAGATTATATGTGAAAACCAAAAAAAACACAGAACATAATGTAAATGTTGATAAAGATTATATGTGAAAACCAAAAAAATGTTAATGAAAATTTTATTTTTTAACTTTAATAAGTCTAAAGAATACTGCAACATATTGAATATATATACAAAAATAATAAAAATATATAGAAAACAAAATATGTAACGAAATATGATAATTTATCAATTTTATACATAACTATTAAAACATATTTAGAAGCTAAAAAAAAATATATATATATATAGAAATATGCTATATTTCATAAATATATGAATTCGATTTTTGTGTGGTAGATATTAAGAAATATTTAAATTTAATTTGTATATTTTCTAAAATTTCCTTTTGTTTTTAAATATTTATTTCTAAGTAAATTTCTTTGAAATATCTGTGTAAAATATAAAAGAAATTTATAAAATATAAAATAAATATATAAAATATAAAATAAATTTGTAAAATATAAAATAAAATTATAAAATATAAAATAAATTTGTAAAATATGAAATAAATTTATAAAAACAAAGGAAAATATTAAAAAAAAAAAATAAATAATATTTTAAAAAAATAAATAAAATTAAAATATACCATCAAACCACAAAAATTTTGAATTCATATTTTTTAACTTCACAAAAATTAAGTTTATAAAATATATATACTTTACACTCTTAAATAGCACAATGTGTGTTGTGTGCTTTATAGTAGATTGTGTGTAATTGTGATATTTATCTTAATTTATATAAATTGTAATTTTTCAAATTTTTATTACTATATAAACAATGTTATCTTTTAAAATGTTTTCCAAAAATTATTTATGATTTTGTCTATTTATTGCTTTATAACTTTATTTTTCCGACTGTATAGTTCCCACTGCCAACCGAATCCGAGTGCGAATCCAGCTCTTGATGCAACCCGAAGACGAAGTGGTTGCTGCTGCCGTCTTGTGGCTGCTGTTGTTGTGGCTGCCATATAAAAACCGCGAGCATCGCCAGCGCCATCCGCAGTAAGAGGCGCGACTTTTGAACGCTGGCAACGCTCCCAAAACTTACCGCAAACGCATCCTCAACTTCACAAAAAAAATTCCCCATTAAAATAAAATATATATAAAAAATATATATTTATGTGTGCAGCCCCTTAAGAGAAAAATTCCTCAACTTTTTTTTTAATTGTGCCAAGAAAACAAGAAGCAAACGAAACGGAACTAAAGTGCAAGCCAAGCAATAAATAATAATAAATTAAGATACAAAAACGGGTGTGAGAACCTGCGGCGACGACCATGAGAGTGGCTTTGATACTGGTAAGTAATAGTAGCTGGAGGCTGTAACCTGTAACCAGAAAGCTGGTAACTTGCAGATTGCACAATAATCTGGGACCCGGAAATCAGTCCGGGGATCAGGCATCAGACGCACCCCCATCGAATTGTGCAATTTTTTAGTGGATTGCTCGGAAAAAAAACTGACAAAAAAAGGAAACAAGTTGCCAGGCGGCTGACAAATTGATTTGCATTCAGGTGGTGCAGTTGCAGAGCCGGCTTGGTTAGCTGGGAAAGTGGCTGCCACCGCTGCAGTTCACTCAACCTGGGGATGCAATGAACTCCCCCCTGCTCTCTGTGTGCGGTATCTAGCAGATACAAGATACAATCTTGACCCATTCGCTACGCTGGCGTAGCTTTGACACTGCCCTTGTCCCTGTGTCCATGTTCTCCATCAATCATTGTGCCGAGGGAGCCGCTGGGTCAGTCAGTCGCTTATCGCCCGCTAATTGGACGGGCCTGAGTGCCCCTCACCGCGGTCAAGTCGAGACCCTCCTCCTTCGCGCCGAGTGAGTGGCCACCAGAGGCAATACGTTTACGCAAATTACGCCTACACTGAGCGAGTTAAGGGGGTGGAAAAATGGTATTTAAAATATAGTATGTTACTTTATTTGTTGGCGAGAAAAATCGTTGAAGATTCAGGAAATAGATTTACAAAATGTGGCCGAAAGGCATGCTAATGAGTTTTTTGTTTTGCCTTGAGTTTTTTTGGACTTAATTTTTATACCTAATTATTTTATTTAGTGGTCAATCATTTAATAAATATTTTAAGTTATTTTAATGAAGTAAGAAAAATCTTTAAGAATGCAGGAAAAACCTTAGATCAAGTCAGTGAAAATTAATAAATAATAAATTATATTCATAGCAAAAAAAATTCTCTGAAGGAGAAACAATTTTTATAAGCCTTCTCTGCTTAATGCATTAATAAAAGAAATAAAATACATAAATAAATTGAATGGAAAATAATAAAACACAAAAAGAAATAAAATAAGAAAAAATTAAGGCAAAAATAAATAAGTATATAATAAAATAAACAAATATATAATGCTTATAGTATTATAAATAAGTATTATAAATAAACACAAAACTAAAATAGAATCCTCAATTTTTCCAAAAATATAAATAACATATTTAAAGTTTTGGTTTATTTTGTTTTGACTGCCATATAATTAGCATAAATTTAATTATATAAAAAGCATTTTTTTAATGATATAATAAAAATAAATACATAAATAAATTAAAACAAAACAAAATTTATTCCTGTAGCACTTAAAAAATTTATTTTTTATGATTTCAAATTATATAACTTGAAAAAAATATGATAAATAATAAATAAATTATATGAGTGAATAATATAAATGTATAATATTAAAAATTTTAAAAAATAGTGAAGACTAATAACAATAATATAATAATGAATAATAATACATTCAATAAAAATATAATAAATAATTAAATATAATAAATTAATAATAATAAAAATTAATACATATATAAAAAATATTATGCGAAAATGTCACTTTAAAGATTCTTTCAATTATCTTTGATTTTTTCAACTTGAACTAGGTAACTTCAGTTAACATTTAATTACTTTTGAAGACCTTAAATATTTCCAAAACCCATAATATTAATTTATAAAATATCTCAATTATTTACACAGTTACATTTAAATATTTTAAAAGCAATTAGAAAATCCGAAGAGCTTCCATAAATTAATTAATTAAGTAAAGACTATGAAATACTGTTTTTCATAAATTTTATAAATGCTCTCTTTAATTTAAATTTATAAATATTTATTCTAATATATTTATGCATGCATATACATGGAAAGATCACCTGCTTTTCATGGCAGTGCTGGAAAAACACAAGCGTTGGCCAGAAGAACTCGTTTTGTGGTCGCCGCTCATGTGGTTACATAAAGTTATTACACTCGCCAAAGGCAGGAGAAGGAGGAAGAGGGGTTCGCTGGCTGGCAGGATAATCTGTAGTTGTCTAATTTACATTTTATTGTTGTGCTTGGCTTTGATGTGGCTGCTGCTGCTGCTGCTGCTGCAGATGATGCAACATTGAAAGCAAAGCAAGGGAAACAATAACCAACACAAAAAAAAAGGAAACTGAAAACAGAAAACAAAACAAAACGCAACAAAAACCGACCGACGAGTCCGACTAATTTGCACGCGTTGCGTGACGATCGTTAGCCGTGATTTTCCTCAGGTTGTTTTTTTTTCCCTCCCAGAAAGAGATTTTTCCGAGAAAGTATCACCCACTAAAAACAAAAAAAACAACAACGCAAATTCTTTCGCAAAAAAAAAGAGAAAGGCGAACCCGTTGCAATTAAATTAAGTTATTACAGAAAATAGTTAGAGCCTCGGAGATAAATCAATGCGAATAAGACAGATCCAACGGGTTGCTGGACGAGCGAGGCTTATATAAAGCCGAGTGTTGTGCTCCCACAGCAAATGCTGGCATTTGACAAAAATAACAACAAAAAAGCACTAAAAAATATTCACCGAAATGTAAGCCTTTGTTGCTTGCTGCTTGTTGCCGAAAAAGTCTTCCTGCTTAACGGCCAAATAACAACTGCTACATAAGCAACCCAACAGCAACGGCTATTAAAATGACTCGACTCGACTTGACACACTGTCCCAGTTTCGGGTAACACACACACACACACTCTCGCCGGGATAATTGAGTGACAAAATGCAATTAAAAGCAACTATCCAGCCAGATAGGCGAATTTATTTTGCTGGCCAACTGGAAAAAGAAACATGGCTCGAATAGCAAAGCTGGGAGAGGCGTGGAATGCTTTCGATTGCATCAATTAATGCAAATTACTTTTGCAATAATTAAAGTGCTCTTGCAATCGGGCTAAAGCAGATGATTTGGATACGAAAATGAAGTCAACATTAATTAAAAAATTATTTTTTAAGGCAAAAAAGAAAAAGTTTTTATGTTTTTAATAGTATTTTGTGAACTATGATGATAAATGTCTTCGAGCTGCTATATTTTTAAGTACCAAGCAGAGATTTGGAAGTTAACTGGTCTATAAATGTTTAGGTTTAGGAAAAATTTGAATTATTTATATTTTATTTCGTTATTTATTTTATTTATTAACTAATTTCTTATTTGTTACTGAATTGTTCACTTTTTTATATATATATTTACTTTCTTAACTGTTAATTACTGGATTCATTTATTTAGTTAGTTATTTATTTATTTATTAAATTCTTTACTGATTTATTTTATGTATTCTTAATTTTCTATTGTTTTATTACCTCAGTTAAATATTTATACTCTTTTTTACTTATTTAATTTTTAAGGTATTTATTTATTCAGTTATTATTTGTGTGATACGTAATTTATGTGTAGATTTATTGTTAATTTTTTAGTTATTTATTCAATACCTTTTATATTTTATTTATATTTGTATGCATATTGTTTTTTTATTTTTTGCTTATTTATTTATTTACTTAGTATATCCCTATATATTAATTTACCTAATTATTATTATATTTATTTATTTTGGCTATATATGTTTTTAATCATTTAAATATTTTTTTTTTACATTCTTATTTATTTACTTAGTATTTTCTTATATATTTTCTTAATTATTAATAAGTATGTTTATTTGGATATTTCTGGAGTTTCTTGACTTTCTTTATATTTATGTATATTTATTAATAAGTTATTTATTTGTATTTTTTAGTTATATATTGTATATTGATATTAATTTATTATTTATTTAATTATTCCAATTTCCCTTTTATTTTTTTTTTTCATAATTTATTTTTTTCTTCCTTATATTATTAATTTTATTTATTTATTTTACACCAACTGACCACATATAGTTTATACGTAAATTGTTAAAATGGAACCTACTTCCTTTTAGTTCTTGAATTACATAAATTAATGATATCTACCTCCAGCTCTGCAATCATTATCACCCAGTTAATTGTCACGTATTTGACGCATTATTTGCTTATCTGTCACCATCGAATGACTGAAGACACGAACTCCAAAACGAGCGCTGCAAACGAAAGACTCAAGACACGAACGCGACCGCTGCAAATTTCAATTACAACACAAAACACAAACACAAAAAAAATGAAGAAGCAAAAGAAACATTAACAGATGGCGAGGTGGTTGGCTTGATGAAATGTCAAATGTGAAACCTCTTCTTCGTGTGTTCGAATATCGATTGGTTTACGATCGATATTGAGAGCGAAATCGAGACCAGGCACAGCAGCCTTTGTGTGTGCAGTTTGTCATTTTTGTTTTTTGTATTTTGTTGTAGTTTCTTTTTGTTGTTGTATTATTATTATTTCTTTTTTCTTTGCCTCTCACCTTGAACAAAGGCCCGAACAAAGATCGGGCCAAGACAAAAGCCTCCGATTTGCACAATCCAAGTTATAATACCAAAAGAGAAATATAAATAAAAGAGATTTGGTAAATTGCAACTATGAACTTGATGGTATAATCATAGGCAAATTGAGTTCACAGAGTTCAGAACTTGTTGCTTAAATTATTAATGTTTTTCGTTGTATATGTTGTATATTTTTTGTTTGATTTTTTATTGGGATATTGCAATCATAAAACAATTTAAAAACTCATAAATGTGTTTTTCTAGCAACATTTTTCTAGATACATTTGCATAGCAATATTTGCCTAGCTACATGTGCTTAGGGAGCTATGTTGCCCAACATTTGTCTGGTACATTTTGTCATAAACATTTGCCTAGCAACATTTTCTTAGCAATTTATGTTGCCCAGTTGGGCAACATAGTTATGTTGCTTAACATGTTTCTAGATATATTTTTGCAGCAACATGTGCCTAGAAACATTTGCCTAGCTAGTTATGTTGCCCAACAGTTATGTAGCCAGCAACATTTGCTTAGCATTTTCTTAGCAGTTTATGTTGCACAACATGTTTCTAGCAATATTTGACCAGCAAAATATGGTTTTTTAAAGTATTCTTGCGTATTTTGCCATGTTAGTGCCATAAAATAAATAAATTAATTAATTAAAAATATAAATATTAATTTAATTATTTCCCTTTTCATTCTTGTGCATTGTTAAATTTAATTTTTTCCATAAACTAGATAATAAAAGGAATTAATTTCCTCGTTTCAGTGTTAGTGTTATAAAATAAATAAATAAATAATAAATAAAAATAAGTAATAATCTAATTAATTCCCTTTTCGTTCTTTTGCATTGTTAGATTAGTTTTTTTCCATAAACTAGATAATAAAAAGCATTAATTTCCTCGTTCCAGGGCACCCTGAGTGCTCTCCTGTGCCTGGCCAGCGGCTTGAGCACCTCGGAGACCCACGGAGTCAAGGGCAGTGGCTTTCCCAAGAAGGTGACCACGCTGAAGAAGCGACCCACCAAGACGCCCCTCTCCACCACCAGCAGCATCAGTGGCAGCAGCAGCAGCAGCAGCTCCACTGCCAGCCGTGTGGCCACCACAAAGCCCAGCAAACCGCGAGTGAAGATCGTCAAGACAGCCGGCAACAGGAGCAGCAAAAAGTCTGCCGCCGCTTCGATTTCCGCTCCAGCCTTGACCGAGTCCTTTGGCAATCTGCCCGCCGATGATCTGGAGTTCATCAAGGAACTGGACAAGCAGTTCAAGCTTCATGGCGACAAGATCAAGATCAAGGTGGAGCGTGACAACTCAACGAGCAGCGGCGGCGGTGGCAAGAACAGCAAAAGGACCATCGAGGGGGAATTGGGGTGAGTGGGGAAGAGCGGGTTAATAATACAGAAGAAGATACATTTTTATTTTGTGCTTCCCTTACAGATATGGCTACTCACATCCCGGCTATGACTATACCCCACCCAAGTTCATGTTCTATCCATACTCTCAGCACGATATACCCTCGGGCTTTGCCCATCCCCAGCCGCTGCCCGAGGAGCAGGAGCCGGAGCCAGAACAGCCGGAACATCAGCATCAGGAGGAGTTGCCACAGCAGCAGCAACACCAGCATCATCATCATCATCAGCCACAGCTTAATCATGAACACGAGGTGACCAGCGTGACCATTGAGCCCTCTTACTCCTACGAACTGAAGCCACAGACCAGCTATGAGACGCACACAGCTCCAGAGCAGCCGCAGATAGACTTGCCCCAGGATGAGGTCGAGGGACATGGCCAGGGACATCATCAACCGGCCAGTGGTGGCTATCAGGAGCCCGTGATTGTCTTGAGGATACCCGGACCCGCCAAGTATGCCGCCCATTTGCAGACGCTGCTCCAGCAGTACCTGGAAATCCGGGCAGCCCAATATCTAAGCCTGCTCCAGGAGGCAGAACAGCAACAGCAGCAGCATCAGTCACATGTGGCTGAACCCCAGCAATATGGACAGCCAGAGCCTGCCAGCTATCATCAGGATGTGAGCTATGCCCATCAACTGGCGCCCACACCAGCTCCAGTGCAATATGCACCCATCGATGATGTCTATCAGAGCTACAAGGGGCGACACCATCATCACCAGCAGCAACAGCAGCAGCAACTGCAGCTGCAACTCCACCAGCCACAGCAGCAGCAGCAGGAGCAGTATGTGCCCCAGCAACAGCAGCAGTACTATGCCCCCATGGAGTACCAGCAGCCCACGCAGTTCTACTATGCCCAGCCACAGTCGCATTTGCAGCAGCAGCCGCAACTCTACCTGATAGCCATGACCCAGCCAGAGGTGGAACAGCATCAGCAGCAGCATCAGCACCAGCAGCAACCCATCTATGTTCCCGAAACGGAGCCACCATCAGGTCCCGAGCAGGAACCAGAGCCGGAGCACAGTCTACCCATAACGGAGAACAATCCCAGGCCCACACACACCAAGGTCATCTTCAATCCGTATCCCTACCATCAACAGCAGCAGCAGCAGCAGCAGCCACAGCATCATCATCAGCATATCCCAGAGCAGGAGCAAGAGCAGCATGTAGCTGGAGCTGAGCTGGAGCCACCACCGCCGCCGCCAGAGGGAGAGCGTCCCTTCAACTACCATGCCCACTCCCATGGCCATGGACTGAAGATGCGTCAGGGCAAGAGGGCAGCCAAGGCAGAGCCGGCACCAGCACCAGCACCAGCGCCAGCGGCGGTAGCTGCGGCAGCAGCGGAGGCCATGCATCCCGGGGACAAGAGGCTGCAGCAGATCAGGGAGTATGTGCGGGAGAAGCTGGGCGCCGAAATGGGTTCGGCTGTGGAGTACAAGACGACGCAGCTGCTCGAGGGCTGATACCCTGTTGGGAGCGGGGAAATGGTGACCTTTTGGGAACTTCACAAGGTGAAGGGATGGATTACTGGGAAGTATATTTTATATAATCAAAGAGAGAGAGAGATGCGACTTTTTGTTTATGAGAAATTATATAAATTTAAAAGATTTCAAAGCTTAGAAAGTTTACAAAAATTCAGGCAAACTTTTAGAATATACTAAATTGCTGGTTTAATATTATTTTTTATTATTTTTTAGTTTCCAAAATTAATTTTTATAGAATTAAGAAACGAATCTATAATTTCCTCTTCTATATTTGATACATGCAATTTCTACGATTTTTACAAAGTTAAAAAACTTAAGTTTGAATAACTGATGCTTGCCAGAGATAGGAAAAAAATCTTGAAAAATTATTACCATAAAAGCATAATTTTGGGCGCAATTTAAAATGATTTAAAATATTAATTTTTTTCTAAACTTTTATAATTTTTTAACTTACATAAAAAAAAACAAGTTTTATGATTTGTACAAGTATAAAAAATCAAGTTTGAGTTACTTATGCTTGAGAGTAATGTAGAAAAAATTAATTGCATACTTTTAGACACCTTTCAAGGCGATTTAAAATCTTTTTATTGCACAAAAATCTATAATTACCTCTCCTCTATTTTATAAAACGAATTCCTAAGATTTTTACAAAGTTAAAAAATCAATTCAGAGGAACTAATGATTGCAAATGATTTAAAAATAATTTATAGCATACTTTTAGACACTTTCCAAGACGATTTCGAATCTCAAAATGTATTTAAATACTGCCAGCATCTCAAATATCATAACCAGTAGAAATCTCTAGAGAGATATATTCAAAATTATAAAAGAAAATTCATCCCTGAGCCCGGTGATCTCCCAAAAGAGGGCCATTCCCGGACCTACTCTTATTGTTAACACAATTGTGGTTGCTTCTTGTGCCTAAAAACCCGTCCATTAGTATTTATTCCCTGGCTGGAGGAGGCCTATGTATGGTATTGCCTCTCCTCCGCCAGCTTCAACTCATTCAAAAGCCTGTCCACGAGCCTTTCAACCGAGGCATACTTTTTGGGGGGAAATCTTTGGGGGAAAGCCCGAAAGTATGCCACAATTTAGGCATAGTTTTCGCATTCTTCTCGCTCGGACAGGGTTTCACATTCGCTTTTCATTATTTCGTACGACATTTAGACTTGTGTTTTTTTTTTCGTTTGTGTTTATGTTATTTTGTATTATTGTTTTAACCGAGACAATGTGCTGCTGATCCAATGTGTGCAATATTTAGTCCGTAATTAAAATGTGCTTCTTGAACCTTACTTATATATCTGTATTTTTATGCAATTAAATGAAATGAAACAAAAAAAAACAAACACACACACTAATATTAAAATCTAAATGTGCTTTTCTTTATTGGGCAACTCACGGAAGTCACGCACGAAACCCATAAAAAAAAAAAAAATAATAAAAATATCATTGATTCCCCAGCATACCTCGAAATGTTAAGTGCCAAGAGAAATGGCTGGAATCGTAACAGAAATATTTCTTAGGTAAGGGAAAGGCTTTAATGGATGATGGACACGCCACAGCTGAGGGGAAAATCGAAGAGGAAATCGCTGGTATTAGAGGAAAAACTAGCTTTTATGCGATAATTATTTGATTTTTGTAAAAATTTATTGGGATTAAAGAGCTTCGTAAGGTTAATTTTTGAACTGCCTTGTGAAGTTGGAAGGGGATTTCAGTGTAGAGCTGGAAAATCATCGATTAAATATCGACTTTCACAGATTCCATAAGCTTGGAAAAGTTTTATTGTATTGAAATAAAATATATTATAAAAAAAAATATAGATATAAAAGCAAATCGATATTTTAATATGTTAACAAATTTGCCATAAATCGATATTCTGCAAGATATATCGGAACAACATTTATTTAAAGAAGTATCCTTTTGTAAAAATTAAAAACAAGTTCGATAACATTTTTCTTAAATATTTTTGATAATTTCGGTATTGATCAAATGTGATATTTTTCGATACATAATTATTGTTGTTCCAAAATTTCATATTAAAAATATTTTAATCGATTAAATGCGTAATTTTTCGATAAATTTAATAATTTGATTACTTGATGTGGTTGATAATATCGATAACTTAGGTTTTTTTATATTTAAAAAGAAAATAAAATAACAATTTGAGGCTATTTTTTAAATAGTTGATATATTTAAAATTTATATGCGATATTTTTCGAATTTCGATTATTTTGATATTTTTACTATATTATCGATATCATATTAGATGCGATATCCTATCTTAAACGTAAGGTAGGATTTCCTTATTTTAGAATAAAAGGAAAATTAAAAATCAGACACATTCTGTATTACAAATAAATCTGAAATAAAATCTATCCCCTTTCCTAGTAAGGTCTGCCTTTGCTGTCAGCTTCCTTGTTGCCGTAGACAGCCCGTTTCCCAGTCTGCTTTCATATCAGTCTGTTCTACTTATATCTCTCAGCTCTGTGTCGCACTTTCAGTTTATTTTTATAAGTTATCAAATTTGTATATATTTTCGCAGTCAAAATGCTGAAGAAGCCGGTGTGGCTTGTGTTCAAGACATTGGAATTGCTGTTGACTTTGGCCTGCTGCTTCCTGCTCGTGTGGCGGTGCTATCAGAATGAGAATCATTCGCAAATCCTGTTGCTAGTTGGATTCTATGGCGTCTCCAGCGTCATCTCTCTGGGAGCACTGATTGCCTATTGTTTCATTGAGGTGCCGATAATGAAATACGAAGCTGAACACTCCTTCATTCTGGGACTCCTACACTTGACCGCCATTTACATACACCTCAATGTGGCCGTTATGGAGATGTGCACGGTGAGCGTGATAGTGGCCCTGTGTGTCACCGCCCTCTACTTGCTGCACTGCAATTTGGCGCTGGATGAAATGTTCTCGGATGGACGCTATAGTGACCATCCCCTGATAATGCCACCGTTTTATTTCAAACGCGCTGGCGGTCCACAAGTGTACCTATGTGAGCCATTGCCGTCGCTAAATGGACCCACCGGATTGCCACCGATCTATTACGAAGAAATTTAATGTAAAAATTATGTTTACAAATTGAATTTGTTGAATATTTTAATACACATGGAAGCGGGGGAGAAGGATCTATGGCCCTCTGTTCCTGATCAAATGTTATATATTATTATTTATATTTATATTTTATAAGCGGATGGATGGTGCTCCACTGATCTAATGCGGTTGAAATCACAGCAATTTACTGGCACAGTCTCTTCCTTGCCACATGCCACTTTTACGTAAAAATATATATATATATGTATATGCCACACTCTGGGATACTGGCATTACTGCGGCCAAACAATTAGCATATAATCAGTGTGCCGCAATAATGTCTGGCAAATGTTGTGCCAATTTCTATAATTTTGAAATGCGGCAGCGACTGTCCACTTTCGAAGCAGCAGAGACTTCCGCAGTTTTTTTTTTTAGAGAGATTTAACTGGCAAATTCCCACTTGACTCCCATTTGATGCTCCAATCTACAGAGATCTCTTTCTCTTGCTCTGGGTGCTGCTTTCCCCACCCAAAAAATATCACTTGCGGAACATTTATAGGAAAAAGATATATATTCAAAGATATAATATATAATCGAAAGTCCGGCAATTGCTTGTCATTGTTGTCACGGTTTTTGCTCGGTTTTTTTTTGCGTTTGAATCGGAAACCCTGCCAAGTTTTTTAGGGTTTGCGGTGTGGCCTCTTCCCCGTCCGGAATCTCATCACTTCACTTGACTTCCGTTCCGTTTGAAGTCCCGGCCTTATTATGATCTAAACGATGATCTCGCCCCCAACAATGGAACCATAAAACACTGAGAGAAGCAACAAATTAATAAGTTGGAGAGGGAAGAGCAGAGCAGAGTCTGGGCCGAGAGACAAGTCGTAACAACAGCTGCAGCACAGTGGTAATGAGAGTGAGAAATTTAGGGAAAAAATTTATAAAATATTTAGAGCTATAAGTATATTGGTTAAGTATGTTTTAAGGTATTAAATACTTAAAACTTGGGTATATTCAGCAAAAAACTGACTAGAAATTAAGATTTATTTAAGTTTTAACTATAATTTATATAAAAATTAATATATGTATAATATAATCCTTTTTATTGTAAATCATTTATATGTATACCTATATATTTAAATAATATTAACAATGTATATAAAACATAATTCAAAAATTTTCTTCGTTAATGTTAAATTTTTAAGTTTATATTTAATAAAACAAATTAAAATAAAATAAGCTGTATTTAAGTTTGAACTATAATTTATATAAACATAAATATATAATATAATATTTTTTATTGTAAATCATAATTAAATAATATTAACAATGTATATAAAACATAATTTACAAATTGTCTTGGGTAATGTTAACTTTTTAAGTTTATATTAAATAAAATAAATTAATAAAACCCATATTTATATATACTTACCATTAAATTAACAATTATTTTATATTTTTAATAATTTATAAAAACCTTCCAATAATTATAAAAAGTCGTATCCTATTTCTATTCTTAATTCTTAAATATTATTTAAATATTTTGGTGCTCTCTTTTTACCTTAACAGCTTTTTATGTTGGCTTAATATATTTTCAGGCTTAAATTAATCATTTTCCTTGTATTACGTATTAAAAATAATTTTTATAAATATTTTTTATAGCTTTAACTTAATAATTTAACCAATATCCTAACCAGAAATAAGATTAGTAGTAATTTTAGCCCACTGTTCCAGCAGCTGCTCCATCTCCTCGAGCTGTAAGCTCCTCTGGCTGGCAGCTGGATCTGTTTGCCGTTTTTATGTGTATTTTTTTTTTTTGGCCACCTAACGGGCCATGGATTGCAATCGCTGTGGCAGCAACTGGCAGCCGCTACATGGCTATATCGCATTCGAAATGTTGGCAAGGTTGTTGATCTTCACACATGCTGAGGGGCCGAAACGCTTTGCCAGCTTTTGCTGCTGTTGCTGCTAAAATTGTTTCGCTTTTATTATTACGGCCATTATCGTTAACTTTGGCTGTTAAGTGTGGCAAGTGTTTTGGTTTCAGTTTCGGTTTCGGTTTCAGTTTCATTTCTTCGCTGCTCTTGCTGAATATTAAAATATAAATCATACGCCCTGTGGGCCATCGAATCACGTATACGCCCAGTTGAACCAATCAACAGGAACACGCCCATCCCCGAATAAGTCCAATAAGTCTAAAGTTAATCCCCATAATCTCCCCACCGCCTCCTTGGGGGTTCTTCTGCGTATCCGAAATTAAAATCAGAGAAACTGCAACCTCAGCTCCGGTTAAAATCATCATAAATCTCTTTTCTTGGCTCTCGGCAAATACATTATCTTGCATTATTTTTATTTTATATTTTATTTATATATTTTTTCTTTTGTTTTGTTTTTTTAGTTTTTGTTTTTTTTCGGCCATGCTTGGCTCCTTGTTAATTACTATGCACTGAGTCAGTGACCATGAAGCCAACCGCCAACTGGGAGAGAGGAGAGCCGAAAAACCACTGATTTCATCTTGAAGCTACTTTTGGTTTTCATCCACTTCTTTGCATTGTTTTTTTTTTTGTTGGAAAATGCCCCGAAACTAACGAGTCCGATTAATCGAGATTTGCATCAAACTAAAATAAATATTTATCTTTTTTTATATTTATTTATTTGATGTGAGAAATGCTAATCAATTAAAGCTGGCAGCTTCCATGATTGCATTGACTTTTAATAGGATTATTTCTACATTTAATGTTGCCAAGGAAAATTTTAAGTAAAAAATATATTTTTTAAAAAAGATTTAAAGTCTAAAAAACTTATAGAAACTTTATTTAGAAAATTATAATATTTCTAAAGGAAGTTACATTTTTTATTACGTAAAAAATATATTTTAAACAAGGTTTTAAGTCTGAAAAACTTATAAAAATTTTATTTTGGAAAATATAATATTTTTAAAGGGAGTTACATTTCTTATTTATTTATTAAACTCCAGAAAAGTAAAAGTTAGTCTTGCTTATGAAATAAATACTACAAATTTATTTTATAAAAGCAAAAAATATATATTTAGTTTAGATAATCTTTAAGGAAACTCTGCAAAAATTAAAGCTTAGCTTACTTATAATAAATAATAATAATAATAATAATATATAAAATAAGAAATAATAAATAATAAATTTATAAACTACATTTTAGAAAATATAATAATAAACAGTCAGCTTTAATTTAATTCATGAAAATTATAGAAAAATAAAATCTAACTTATCATACTTTTTTTCGTAAAATTTTCCTGAATAAAAAAAAAACTAAGAATTTATATTATAAAATAAAATCGTTAAATATTTTTTTATTATTTATTTCATTTTATTTTTTATTTATTTTATTATTTATTTATTTTATTATTTATTTATTTCATTATTTATTTATTTTATTATTCGTTTCATAATCTATTTTTTTATTCCCTCAAACTCCAAGGAAAGACCATAATGAGGTACCATTTTTATGCCTCAAAAATATTTATGATTTTAGCCATAAAATATAATATTTGCAAAATATATTTATGACTTTTTTTATGCATACAAATTTACAATATTCCCTCAACTGAAAATTATATAAAGTCCTTGGGACATGCTCTTTTCCGCTTCCACAATTATTATTAGCCGCATTCCAGATCCTACTCCACTCCCAGTGGCTTAGTCACACCGCCAAAGAAGGGGGGAGGGGAGGTGGCTTGAGGCTATCACCTGTCGTTTAGCCCAATAAATGCCTTTGGTGGTGGCAAAAGGATTTTACAAGTCAATTACGGGTATTACGGGTATCGTTACCGCCACTCGCTGCGGGGGGAGAACCGGCAAACATTTCATTTCATTGAACTGTGTGTGCTGTGTGCTGTGTGTGTTTGGATTGTCTTGGCTTATGGCTTAATTGGCCATCAAAGCTGGCAAAGCTGGCAAACCGAAACTGAAGCCAAAGCAAACCAGTTGCACCGCTGCAGCGTCTCCGCTGTCTCCTTGCCACCCGATTGCAGCTCGATTAATGGGCGAACTTATCACGCATACGCCGTGTTGTGCGTCGATGGCTTATTACGATTCGAATTGTCATCGAAAGTGAAGCGATCTCCTCCTCGTCTTTTTCTCCTCCCCTCCTCTTGCTCTATCTCGCTCTCTGTTTCTCTCTTTACTTTTCGCGCTTTTCCTTGGCTCTCACATTCGCATAAATTTTCCGCTGCAACGGTCCGCATCATTATAAAAGCCGCGCCTCGCCAGCTGGCCGCCAACAAACCGAGTCGAGTCTCTGTCGCGCCACCATGTCCGACGCGCCACAATCACCGCATCCGCATGATCCTCCTGCAGCCTGCAGGAGGCAACGCCGGCTCTTGCCCCACCACCACCACCTGCTGCTGCCCCACCGATTGCCTTGGCTCTGTCTGTCGCTTTTGGTCGTAAGTATTCAGTTTAAAAGGAGGAAGAAAGGATTACCGCTGTCCACGCAATGGGATTACCTTGTTTTTTTCAGTGGTTCTTGTTCTTAGTGAAGTGTGAAATTAAAAATTATAGTGTCCTGTTTTAAATTTAACTAAGAAAGTGTGACAAAAGTGTGTGGGTTTTGATAGAAGAATTAAAAAAAAACTAAATCGGAAATGTAAAATGTTTTTAATATATATTTTTTCCCTAATTAAAATGTCTTAAAAATTCAAATATATATATTTTTCTGTAATTTAAAAGTAAAGGAAATCAATTGAAATCGAATATTTTTATTTATAAATTTATAATTTATAATTTTGTAAAGTAAAAAATCAAATATATATATACAGATCCATTTTTGCAGTAAATAAATGCCTAAAAGACAATTTATTAAACGAAAATCAGACTTTTTAAGTTCTTTGAGTTTTCTTTGCATAAAACTCAGTCATATTTATTAAAAAAAATTCTTTCAGCTTTGAAATTAAATAAATATACTTTACTGACTTAAAGTTTTTAACATTTAAATTTAATGTGCTAAAATAAGGACTTTATTTAACTAAAGGGAATTACATTTATTAAATACATTTTAATGCCAGAAAAAAATCTATTTTAAAGCAAAACAATCTTAATCGATAAAAAATCATAATTTTTTTCATTAAATAAAATCCAATAATAAATACTTTTATTCTAAATATATAAATATATAACAATTATTATACGAATAATTATTTCTTCTCCAAATTTTAAGGACTTTCTATGGAAATAATAATTATATTTAATGAATATTAAATATTTTGGCAATTCTTAGATTTCCTCTCTCTCAAGTCAGACTTTTAAAAGTTCTTTTCTCATGAATAATGGCTTAAAAAACATAAAAATATTATTTTTTTAATCAATTAAGAATCAAATAACTAAACCAAATTATTTAACAGAAACGTAAAACAAAATACAAATATAGTAATTAATATTAACTATATAAAAAAAATTATAAACAAGCAAATAAATACATAATATAATAGAATATATTAAATATATATAAATAAAATAAAAGAAGAAGAATTAGAAAACCTAGTAATGAGAACCCCACACCCCCCCCAAAAAGAATCCATAATCCACGGAAATCATGTCTCGGGGAATCCCCATACATGGCTTTCGATGCACCGCTAATCGTTGCTTTAAACGTGATCCACTTGGCCACCGTAATGGCCACAATTGCGTGCCGCAAGTATTTTCATGCTGATGTTTCATTGCCCTCCCTCTTTGGCCAACGAACTTGGCCATTGAACTTGGCCAACTAACTGAGCGCCGGGCTCAATCAAACAGAAATTGAGCTGTCTGTGTTTCCAGTGGATGAACGGATGGATGGAGGCCCCACCTTCTCCCCAGCCTCCACATTAATCAAGGCCCCTGTGTGCCACCCCTCCAAAGCGAAAGTGAATTGGCCAAGTTTAATTAGTTTAATTGCACAAAAAGAAATGGGCCCAAAGCGTACAGAAGAAAATAGCAAACAAAGGCTAGGCAGTATTTAGTATCGAATGACAGGCCACGCCCACCTATAAAAGATAATATATAGCTGGAGTAAATATAATATTTAATAAGTAATTCTAAAAATAGCAGAAAATGTAATAAATAATTCCAAAAATAGCAGCAAATATTAATTAATAAATAAATATTAAATATAAAATATTAAATTAATTTAAAAATAGCAGCAAATGTTGAAAATTAATATTAATTGAATTTCTTTTCTAAGTAAAACTATGTTTTTCGCGTTTTAAAATTGATTTTCTTGAAGATTATGCTTGTTAAAATTATAAATGTTATTTATTTTATTATTTTTGTATTTTTTATTTATTAATTATTAATTTCTTATACTTTTCCCAAGATGTCCACGCTGTGTACTGCCGTTTCCGTGACCTCTGGCACTTCGGGTCACAATCGACGTCGCTCTGGCGGTGGCGCTGGCCTGGCAGGATCATCAGGAGGTTCCGGTGTGGGTCTCACCTCGCTGGAGGACACTGGTGATAAGGCAGTGCCCGATCAGCTGGCTTTGGCGGCCAGTCGAAGGGGTTCAGATGAAAGGAGCTATCCCAGGAGGGGATCGGTGATACACAGTAGAGGGAAAGAGGCGCCCAGCAAAGGTGAGTTTGGAGGGAAAAGGTTGTCAAAAACATATCTATAATAAACTTATATTAAATAATAATATATAAAACAAAAAATAAGCAATAAATATACTTAAAAAATTAAAGAATATAACTATTAAATACCTATAAAACATATATCTATTACCACCTTTTAAGTAAGCCCCAAAAGTATGCAAATTTTGGCCAGACTTTAAAATAATTTATACTTAAACTTGGAGTCTTATTTAATTCTTTTTTTTAAGCTAAACTCTTTAAAAATTCATAAAATTAACCTAACTTAACCCTTTCCAGATTACAACTATGGCCATGTGGAGTTAAACCTGGTGCGACCCGAGCAAGAAACGCATCCCAAACTCCTGCTTAGCACCACCACTGCTGCCTCGGGTCCTTCAGGAGCCTCTGTCCACCTGGAGGACTCTCAATCGGCAGCTGAATATGTGGCCAATGCCATTAAGTTGGCCTACAATCAGCCACCAGTGCAGTTTCAGCTAAAGACAACCAGCCAAGTGCCGGCCACCTCGTCCTCCTCCACTCAGAGGAGCTACATTGGGCAGAGGGAAAGGGAAAGGGAACGGGAGCGGGAACGGGAGCAGCAATTGGAATTGCAGCTGCAAAAGGAATTGCAGGCACAACAGCAGCAGCAGCAACATCTTCAGCAGCAACAGCAGCAGCAGCAACAGCAAGTCCTTCTTTTGAGCTCCTCCGCCACAGCCTCCTCCTTGGGAGCCTCCTCCTTGGGAGCCTCCCCCTTGAATGCCTCTCCCGCCTTGGCACCAGCTCCTGTCTACGAAAAGGAGCCGGTCACAAGAAGCTATGACATCTACGAGGGCTCCTCCTCCACCTCATCCTCCTCCTCCTCCGCAGAGTCTGAGCCACACAATCGCGCACTTATACCCGTTCAGGAGGAGATCGAGCGACACTATAGACCCAAGTACCACAGCAGCAGCGGCAGTGGCACGAACTACAACTATGGCCAGTATCCTTACAGGAACCTAGAAGCCGAGGCTGAGGAAAAGGTAAGGGTTTCCGCCTCCACGGAGATACCCAAATCCGAGATAATGAAGCAGATTGAGAAATCGGTTATCAAGTACATGAAGGAACTGGAGGCGGAGGGCAAGATCCTAAGCACGCCGCAAGAGTCAGTGACATCGCCGCCACCCCAGCAGGCCTCGGCCATAACCAAAACCTACTACAAGACGCAGGGTAGTAGCTCCTCCTCCTCCTTGGAGGATAAGCGTTACAGCAGCAGCACCATGCGACCCAAGTATACAGTGGCACCAGTGAGCCAGCAGCAGAGCAAGCAGCTGACTCATCAGGTGTACCACCAGCAGCAGCATCACCAGCATCCCGTTCAGCAGCCACCAACAATCAACTTGGGCAAGGTGAGAAGCTCCAGCCAGAAGCCTCTCCCGCAGCAACACTTTCAATCCGAAACAGAGACCGCCTACCAGGCACCCGATCTCCCGGTGGATGAGCTATCACCCAATGTGGAGTTTATATACAAAATCAAGACCCGGGCACCGCTGCAAACGGCCACTGTGAAGACGGTCTCGAAGCCGTACACCTTGCCCCTGAAGAGTGCCGAGCACTTTGATCATGGCGCCGCCTTAAAGAACATCGAGGAGTTCGATCTGTCGCATGTGGTGCCCACGCCCGAGCGTGACTCCTCGCGGGAGGATCTGGAGAGGGGCAAGAGTCCGCACAAGTTGTACTTCAATTCGGAGATCTATCATGACATTAACTCGCTGCCCTACAAGAGCAAGGAGGCGGCAGCAGCGGCGGCCGCTCTTCACGAGTACCAACGGCACAAGCTAAAGGCGAGTGCCACCAGTTCGGTGGATCCGGATTACAAGGGTTATGCGGGGGGTTACTTTGCAGAACCGGAAGTCACAGAGTTGGATAACGAAGAGAGCTACCATCATCAGCATCCGCATCAGCATCCGCATCAGCAGCAGCAGCATCATCATCATCATCATCAGCAGCAACCCTATCATCCACACTATCATGTGGTGAAGAAGGAACCCCTCGAGGAGCATGAGCACGAGCATGACCATGACTCCTGGGTGGATACGTCGGGCCTGCGGCTGGCCAATGCCCATGCCCATGCCCAGGCCCATGGTCATCATGGACATCATCACTCCCAGCAGCATTCCCACATCCATGCGAAGCATCAGAGCTTGGATTACGATAGCTACAGTCCCAAGTTTAACAACAATCCCGAGGGTTATGGCTATCAGCATACGTACAAGGGCGGGTCAAGGGGTGTGAGTCAGGGTCAAGGTCAAGGTCAAGGTCTAAGTGTGGCCTCCCAGGGGGCGGGCGGCGCTACAGGTAAGCGGGGCAAGCGAGGCAACGGCGCCCATCCCCGGCAGGAGGCGATCAAGAAGCAACTAAGAGCCTCCGAAGTCAAGGATCTGGAGGCCAGTCTTGCCCTCAGGCCGCCGCCCAAGTAGTAAACTCTAATTAAAGCCAACTAATTACACTAATTAACCTAATTAAACCAAACCCCCCACCCCCACCCCCCTCGTAGCTGATTTTAGGCCAGAGTTTCGTGCTTGGTTCGATTGTATATGCTATTGTTATTGTTATTTCTTTTTTTTTGTGTTGCTAGTAACTAAGTCTAAGTACGATTATTTATTGTGTATGTAGAAAAGCAAGAGAGAGAAAGTGCGCAAAATAAACGAATAAATAAATGAAAAGCGAAAGGTATAAAAAATATATAACATAAAAATATTATAATACAATTAATATAATAATGTAAATGTAATATGAAAAGGTAAAAAGTCAATCTTTATTTCCTTTTTTTCGATTCACAATTGCCAAGAGAAAAAAAGGAAACGTCAAAATTAACACCCACAAGAGAGGATCCTACTTTTTAAGCGGCTCTCTTGCTCTCAGAAACCACTTGCCACAGCGAGAGCCAGCAGCGGGGAACTTTATACGTCACAAGAAACGGCCAAAAGAGGAGTAAAAAAAATCGCGCTCGAAAACACCGAAAATCAAGGAACACAGTAAAGAGTAGATAGATTTGTCTCACTCACCCTTACACATGTTGTTGCAACAGATTCCAACGTCGAACAAGAACACGAAAACACACACGAAAAATAGCAGAAAAAACGATATTTGTTGAAGGTTTTTCACTTATTTAACTTGTGGCGCTTGTACATTAGAGAAAAAAACACAAACATTTACCAGCGAAAACAAACGCACTACATTTGGCCTTATATATTTCTACGAGTTTAATTCAGTAACTGAAAAAAACAAAACAAAAAACACGGCAGCATCCCGACTGCCGTTTTTAGGCCTTGCCCCGTATTTTCACACTTTTTCTTTTCACTGTGAGGGGCTCACCGACTTACCGCACTTTTCCCGCACTGATTTTTCCGCATTCGCGTAGGAAAAACTCCTTTTCCTTTGATTTTCTACCGCCGCGGCGATCTGCTGCATGGAGGCCTTATTTTTGCGTCCGTTTCGTCCGAGAGCGCCAAAAGTTATGCCAAAATGACAGCTACACAAAGTGAATTGTGTTCTCTATGTGGCTCACTCGCTCTCAGGATCTGTTCTCCAAGTAACGGCACTTGCTACCCAAGATGAGAGGAGCAGAATTTTTGCTTATGGAATTTTGCAGCAGAGAGTGACAGAATTTCCAGCGGCGCTAAGGTAGCAGATTTCCAACGGACACCGTGAGAGGACGCGAGAGAGCAGTGGAAGGAGGCGATGTTTACATTTTTTTGGCGTGTGGCGAGAGAGGTGAGAGGCTCAAGAAAGGTGAGAGAGCAATGTCAGCAGCTTCGATCCATCTTGTATCTGGTAGGTTGAAGTAAGCTTACATCTTATTTTCCTAATTGGGTAAAATAAAAAAAAATAATAATAAATTAGTTTAAAATATACATTTAAATATAAATATTAATAATAATCAATTACAAGTTTAAATTAATTAATATAAATATTGATATATATTATGGATTGCTTTTACAGTCTATTAAAATTATAAAAAATTGTTTTAAATACTTTTAATTTCGTTCTTTTAACTCAAAATAATTAAAATCATTTAAATATACATTACAAAATTAAAATTAATTAATATAAATATTGATATGTATTATAGATTGCTTTTACAGTCTATTAAAACCATTAAAATATTTTTTAAATACTTTTAACTTCTTTCTTATAACTAAAATCATTTAAATATACATTAAAAAAATTTAAAATTATTTAATATAAATATTATAGATTGCTTTTACAGTCTATTAAAACCATTAAAATATTTTTTAAATACTTTTAATTCTGTTCTTATAGCTCAAAATAATTAAAATCATTTTAAAATCCATATCGATATTTAAAAAAAAATTATAAACAATATATCGGCAAGCTGCAAAAATACCAAGTCAGCAAAGTGCTGCCCATTTTTTATTTTTTAATTTTCCCTTTCTTTGTGATTTCTTGTTTTGCTTCATGCTTCGCTTTCATTGAGTTTTTTTTGCCTATATATATATATATATATTTAATAAATATATAAATAAATATGTATGTACGTGATATAATTAAATATTTGTGCGTTCAATTATGAGGCAGCAGCCATCGCCGCCCACAAGAGATTCAGCCTCGGGGAATTGTGTAATTCAAAGTAAAAGTGCCGCCAGTGAAAAAACCCCAAAAAACTAAAACAAAACTCTTTTAAGCTGGGTTCTGGCTTCTGATAATCAGATATATATAGTAGATATATAGGTAAAGATATGACAAGAAGAATCTGATGTAAATTACGTGAGAATCTCGCGATTTGCTAGCCACTTTTGCTCTATTTTGTGTACTTCTTTTTTGTTTTTCTCTGTTTTTTTTTGTGTCTCAAATTCGAGCGCCGCTCACGCACAAGACCCACAGATTATTCAAGATCATAGATGGTGCAGGTGGTGCTCGTTGGCGGCTATAAAACGTATTTGTTTTGGCCCAAAGCCAGCCACTGTTCACTCAGCACTCAGAAGCACACAATCACAGCACACAGTCAGCCAAGATGAAGCTCAGCGTTGTCCAGGCAAGGGATTTCCCCCTTAACAACCTCTGGAGTTATCACTAATTTTTGGATTGTTATTATATTTTAATTGTAGATCTTCCTGTTGGCCACTCTTCTGGGCCTGATCTCTGTACAGGCCGTGGTGGTTGGTGGTGGTGGTGGTTCCCAGCAGCTGGCTAATAATAATCGGAATGGTTATCGTTATAATGGCCCCGCCCACAAGTATTTGCCAGCCGAGGAGCCACAGCAGCAACATCACCAGGAGGAGCAGCAGCAGCATCACATTCAGCAGCAGCAGCAGGGACATCCGCAGGGCTTCAATGGTCCTTTCAACAGGGAATACTACGAGGGACAGCGGCATCAGGAGCGGGAGGAGGAGAACTCCTGGCAGTCTCTCTTCTTGCAGCAGCAACATAAGGGTTACCAGCAGGGTCAAGCTCCTGCCCAGCAACATCCTGGACATCTGCCTCATCATCCTCATCCCAATCAGATCTCTGGCTATCAGCCACACCAAGAGGGTTATCTTCATCAGCAGCATAACCAGGGTCAATCCCAGCCTCAAATCCCTGGAGGACATCACCAGGAAAGCTACCAGCAGCTGCATAACCAGCAACAGCAGGCTTTGGGTCATCAGCAGATCTCTGGAGGACATCACAATGAGCACTCCTACGAGTCAGGCTATGCCCAGCAGCACCAACAAGGTCTGGGACAGCAGCACCTTTATCATCATCAGCAAGGACAAGGAGCTCAGCACCAGCAGCAGGAGAATGAGTACTCTCAGCAGCGTGGTGAGTCCTGGCAGCAAGGTCAGGGAGCAGCAGAGTCCTGGAACTCCCATCGGGGACAACCTCAGCACTCCCAACAGCATGCTGAATCCTGGCAGCAGTTGCCAAGCTCAGAGTCCTGGAACTCCCATCGTGAGCAGCAAGCGGGAGAAGCCTGGCCAGGATCCTCCCAGAGACAGCATCACAGTGACAGCTTGTGGCATCCCATTCGAGAGCACGAGCTGGAGAAGCTACCCACCGCCGAGGCACATGCCAGCAGTCAGAAGACCTTTGCTCAGCCCGTCAAGGATGTGAAGCTGGTGCCTTCTTATACGCTATCCAGCGATGCCGAGCACGATCGCTTTATTGGTTTAGATGCCCAGGATAATGGCCTGTTGAGCCAAGGTCTGCCTTCGGCGTATCGCAAGCACACCTTTGCCTCGCCGGTAAATCAGCAGCTGGGTGGAGCACTGGGTGCCTCGTCCAGTGGCAAGGATTTCCTGCAAATGCAATCGCATTCGTATCAGCTGCCCTCGACGCACAGCATCCACAGGGAGTGGCCGCAGCAGAAGGAGCATGGAGGATCTTCCCCCTCCTCCCACTCCTCATCCTTCCACTCCTCCTCCTCCTCCCACTCTTCCTCCTCTCCCAACTCGTACGCTCCATTGGGCGGCAATCGTCAGTACTCCGTGAGTGCCTATGCTCAGTCTTCACCGGTTTCTCACACGTCTCCTGGATTCCATTCCTCTCCTGGAATATATGCCTCCTCTCCTGCCTCATTTTCCTCTTCTCCTGGCCTCCTTTCCTCTTCTCCTGCCTCATTTTCCTCTTCTCCTGCCTCATTTTCCTCCTCTCCTGGCTCATTTTCCTCCTCTCCTGGATCCCTTTCCTCTTCTCCTGCCTCCCAGAATGGCATCAACCATCCCAGCAGGGAGTTCCAGGCTCCGTACTATTAAAGATTTTCCCATTTTTTAAGGCCTTTTTCCCTGGACTCGCTTAGGAGATCCCTTCTCCGCCATAAGATCTCAAGTTGAGCGTAAGGGAAAATCTAGAAAGAAAAATCATTAAGAAACCTAGCCTTCAGCATGGGCATTTTCCAGGAAAAGCCTTTTAGCTTGAAGTGAACTTTGGAAGCTACAAAATGTACAGACTTTATAAATTTTATTATATCTTTTTTTTTTATATACATTTATATATTTAATAAAATATACTTTGGTGAACATAAAATATCTGAAGTTTATTTACGGGAAATTGAAAGGAATATAAATATATATGGGTACTTAGATATGTTATTTTGCTTATTAATCAAATTTATTAAATATTTTCTTAGTACAAAGCAAAGCCTAAAATTGCTTTAGAAAATAACAATATTTGACAAATATTTTGTAATAAGAAAAACCCGAAATAAAATCAATTAAAACCTACAATGAGTCTTAAGAGTCCGTTTCCCACAACATAAACATTAATAAATATAAAACAAAAGCCACGGCCTAAGACGCACCTATTGTTATTTAAACTACAGCTGGAAAAACCTATGCTTGTTTTAACAATTAATTTCAATGATATCATCCGCAAAGGGGAAACAGCATGAACGCGACCTTGGGTTAATTTAATTTATTTAAGAGCATAGCTAATTTGATTACGCTGATTTTCGTTGGATAATTGCGAGAATTTGTTTGTAATTTTCTCATACTTGAGAGGCGATTAGGGGGCCAAATTAGCGAAACCAAACAGTCTCGGTGGAGTTCTTGTGGCTGCTTCCGCTTGAAGCAAGAGGGATCCAAAAGATATTCAAGGGAGATTTAACGGAGATTTAAATTGAAGTGCCATTGGAGTTACATTGGAGTACCATTGGAATACCATTGGAGTACCATTGGAGTTCTGCTGGAGTTCCTTTGGAGTTTTATTGAAGTACCATTGGAGTTCCATTGGAGTTCCGTTGAAGTTCTATTAGAGTTCAATTGCAATTTCCTTGGAGATTTATTGGAGATTTATTGGAGAATTATTGGAGAATTATTGGAGATTTATTGGAGATTTCTTGGAGATTTATTGGAGATTTATTGGAATTTTTCTTTAACTCCATTGGAGTTCTATTGAATTCCATTGGAGTTTTGTTGGAGTTCCTGTGAAGTTATATTGGACCTTTATTGGAGTTTTATTGGAGTTCCATTGGAGAAACATAAGAGTAACATTAAAGCTTCCTTTGAGTTAGATTAGATTTAGATTGGAGTTTCATTGGAGTTTTATTGGAGTTCCGTTGGAGTAACATTGAAGTCTCCTTTGACATCAATTGGAGTTTCATTAGAGTTTCATTGTAGTTTTTTTTTTAAATTCCATTGGAGTTCCGCTGGAATTCTATTGCAGTTTAATTGGAATTCCCTTGGAATTTTATTGGAATTCTTTGGAGTTCCATTGAAATACGAGTGGAGTTTGATTGCACTTCTTTTGAAATTCCGTTGGAGTTCCATTGGAGTTCCTTTGGAGTCCCCTTGGAGTTCCATTGAAGTTCCGTTTAAATTCCATTGGAGTTGCTCTAAAGTTCCGTGTAAGTTCCCTTCGAGTGAAGGTAAAACAAATAAAAAAAACCATTCAAGAAGCATTAAAAAATATTACAACAAATAAAAACAATTGCAACTCCCACACGATAATCTCCAATGGCAACTGGCAAGCGGCCAGTGGACTCGCTGCAACTTTCATTGCAGCTGCAGGAAGCCCACGGCAGCGGCAGCGGTTGTAAATAAATATTGCATTTCGCAGGCCGACTTTTTGGCACCATTATCCGTCATGTTCATGGCTCCGTTTTCGATCAAGTCGAGTCATCGGAATTGAAATGTTGCCCAACGCCAAAGCCGTCCAAAGCTGTTTCTGAGGGCAGCTGCTTACCCGTTGCTACCTGCCACTTTCATTTTTTTGGCACGGAAGTCTGTCTCTGGCCAAGATTGCACACACTTTGGCCGGGCCCTGTTAATATCTGACATTTTTAAGTCATGCCACAAATGGTTGCACTTAATCAAAAAGGTTTCAGGGGCATGCAAAGCGATTTAGTTGGCAAATATTTAAGCATTATCTTTGGTCAGGCTTTGATTAAGTTTTTATTTTTAAAACAAAATGGTTATAGTTAACTTAATTGTAGTAAATTTTACGGGATATATATTTATTTATTGTTTATTTGTTAAGCGAAATTTGTTTGTATTTAAATTCTTTATCTTTTATTCAGAGTTTCTGCAGTTATTATTTATCTTCAGTTTTAAACTTTATTTTAAAATAAAATTATATAAAATCGAGTAAAACTTTGCTTAAATACTAAATTTAAAATCAACTAAGCCTTGATTTTTAAGTAAAAAATAAACATTTAATGCTTTTAGCAAAAGGCCAAAGCCCCAAGAGTGGTAAGTAATCCATATCAGACGATATATTAATGGTTAACACCACTTAAACTGGCTGACGATCTACCGGGGAAAAACCCTCGCTTACCCTCCCCCGCCTTGCAGGTAATCTGGGAAATTCCTCAACTGGAAAATGTTGTTGCGTTCGAAGGGCGAGAGTTGGGCGCTGATGATGGGGGAGTCTCCCCCCCTCTGAGCCCGACACCAACTGCAACTCCACCTCCGGCTCGGTTACATGGATTGTTGATCGCTTTAAGAGCGACACACCAATTTGCCACATTGCAACATCGTGTGTGGCAAGCGGTAAGAGCCGAAAATTCATTAACACACAAACAAAAACTTGTAGAATTTTGAATCAAACAATTTAGCAACACATTACGAATATATAAACTTTGTTTTTACATTTTAAAATATACATTTTCTTATTAATTTTGAATGAAATTTCAAGGAAAACTGGATCTGGGAAGCTACAATATCCCCCATGCCGGATTGCGCAACCAAGAGAGAGAAAGAGAGGCTGGAGGAGGAAGCTGTGTCGCTATCGCTTACAGCGGAACCAGGGATATCGGATGACACCCATGGGCTTCATATATATGGCCAGGGTGTCGGGGCCAATGCCATCACTTGCCGGCGAGCATCCATCTGGAGCAGCATGTTCGGTGTTATGCAATTGCCACCTTATGTCCTCATCCTGCTGGCCAGCGGTTTCGCCTTGATGAGAGCCCAACAGCCAGGGATTAGCTATCACAACTCCTGGCTATACTCGATGCCCTGGCGACCCCTGATCCTGCCCACAGTGGCAAGGTTGCCCAGCTTGCCCAGCTTGCCTGGGGCATCACAACTGAGTCCGGGATATACGGGTCCGCAGACTTTTCCGCCGGTGCCACAGGATCAACAGCAGCAGCAGCAGCAACAGAATTTATATCAGCAGAAACAACAGCAACAGCTTCCGCAGCAGCAACAGCAACAGCAGCAGCTTCAACAGCAGCAGCAGCTTCAACAGCAGCAGCAACAGCTTCAGCAACAGCAGCAACATCTTTACCAGCAACAGCAGCCGCATGCCCCATATCCCCCTCAGTCATACCAGCAGCCCCCCCTCCTGTTGGGCTTGTTCACCCCTCAACTCCAAGTCCATCCTTTGGCAGCTCCTCCTCCGCAGGCAGGACACTTTGGCCTGCCCTTTAGACCCTCACCCTTTGCTGGCTACACGGATGAGGAGGAGGAAAACCAGGTGGTGTCACCGACTCAAAGGAATCAGCAGCAACAGCAGCAACAGCAGCTGGAGGAGCCACCATTCCATGGCCATCCCTACAAGCCAGTGGCGGAGGGATCTGAACACTCTAGGGGGGCAGCAGGAGGAGGCTATGTCTATTTATCGCCCAGTAATCTGTACAATCTAGTGAGAAGTTAGACTAGCAGACTTGTAGGTTGTTCCATTTATAAATACTCGTTGTTCTTTTTTTGTTAATTTTCGAAAATAAGTCATGAAATGTGAACCCTTAATAAGTCGTTAAATATGTACCCATAATTATAATTGTTATTATACCTTTGAAGGTATAAATATGTACTTAAATAAAGTCAAGAAATATGTACCCTTAATAAGTTGTGAAATATGTACCCATAATAATAATTGTTGTTATACCTTTGAAAGTATAAAAATGTACTTAAATATGTACCTATACTATTATATATACCTTAAATAATGTATCGCGTGTTATTGTTCTTGTAAAAGATAAGCTTTGCAATTATATCTGTTTAAATTGTACCGTAGGTACTGTGCCTTTGTCAGTATACCTTTAAAGCCGTATTTATTTTAATGCACATTGGATAATTTAACATTTTCTTATTGCACATTTAAAAATTCAGCTTTTTGTATGCCAATTTGAAATTCAACATTTTTTTTTGGCACATTTGAAAATGTACCAATTATTATTTTATGTATCTTAAGGTACCTTTTTTGGTATTATATTTTTCTTATAAATTTAACCATTGTAATTGTTAAATCTTTGTTTGTACCTTGTTTTATTGTTATTTACACATTTTTAAAATGTATCCCAATACCTTAAAAAATGTATACCGATTGTTGTACCTTTAAAAAATTAACCTTTCTTTTGTAACTTTAAAAATGTACCTTAGCTATGGAACCTTTAAGACTTTAGTTTTATTTTATTCATTATTCATTTATATATATTTTTAAAATATGTTTTCAAATTCTTGGTAATACCTTTAAAAATATGCCCGCTATTGTACCTTTAACAAATTTTCTTTTCTTTTGTAACTTTAAAAATGTACCTTAGCTATGGAACCTTCGAAGCTGTAGATTTATTTTCTTTATATATATTATATATATTTTTAAAATATGTTTTCAAATTCTTGGTATTTCTTGTGTCCATTATGGCCAATTGGAAAGGTCTTCCCACACACACAAGCACACACAGACAGAGACATAACGCACGTAACTCCACTCTCTGGGGGTCTGGGAGCAGGTTCAAGTCCCAGTCCCAGCTCCAATTCCCAAAGCTCATGTAATACCAACCAAGATAATGATGTTGATGATGATGATGATGATGATGATGACTCGCCCACTCGTCTACAGAGGCCGTGCAACCAAAAACGCGTCGCTTTGCGGCACTTTTCTTAAGGCCAACTTTTACCATGGGCGTGGATCGTGGATCGGATCTCCATTTGCGTCTTCAACTGTATCTCTTTATCTCCGGCAATTTTCAGCTACTTTCAAATGCCTCAATTACCGGCACAACGTCTGGTTTCTCGCACACAAGTCGCAAATCGGCGAAATTATAACTCGATCGACGTGGCAGGTGTTGTGTGACCTTGGCCAAAACCAGACATCGCAGACACAGCTCAGAGATTGCGCAACCTCTGAGTCTGAGTCTGAGTCTGGGGCGGCAATTGTCTGGGTTTTTTATTACATCAACTTTGGAAGAGCTCCCAGAGGGTGGCACATGACTCAGAGACAAAATGTAGATAATTTAGACAGAAATATGAAGATGAAATTTAACATTTTTTATGTTTATTTGAAATTAAAAATTTGTATTATGTACCACTTATTATTTTATGTACCTTAAGGTACTTTTTTAATATTGTAATCCTCTAACTGGATTTAAAGTACAAAATTTTTTATGCTTATTTGAAATTCAAAATTTGTATTATGCACATTTGAAAATGTACCACTTATTATTTGATGTACCTTAAGGTACTTTTTTGATATGGTAATCATCTAACTGGATTTAAAGTACAACATTTTTTATGCTTATTTGAAATTCAAAATGTTGTTTTAAGCACATTTGAAAATGTACCACTTATTATTTGATGTACCTTAAGGTACTTTTTTGATAAGATAATCCTCTAACTGGATTTAAAGTACAACAATCTTATAAATACATTTTAATAGAAGCTAGAGCTCGCTCCATTTATTGAAACTATAATAATTTGCAAATGAACACATAAAATATATATATATATATGGAACAAGTTGTAAAGTCTCCCCCCTCTCTCTCTCTCTCTATCTCTGTTCAATAATCATAACGCCACAAGTCATCATCGTAGCTCCAGTTGCGGCGTGTACGTTGTGCCTTCTGCTTGGCCTCGACCGCAGCGCAGGAGGCCTTGTAGGCTTCCGTCTTGGTGGCATCCAGATCCTTGGTGGCCTCGGCCAAACGATTTTGTATGATTTCCGCTCGCTTCCTGGCCGCATCCATGAGGGCCGTCTTCTCCACCACCTCCTGGCGTGCCCCCTTGGCCACCTTCTGATCGTTGGCCAAATGTGTGGTGGCAATATCAACGATTTTCTTCACATACGACAACTGCTTCTCGGACTTCTGGGAGACCACCTGCAACATTTCGGCATTTTCCCCGAACTTCGGCACTGCCGCTTGAATGGTGGCCAAAGCTGATTCAGCATCCGATAGCTCCAGACGCATCTGATCGAGAATCTGCTGCTTGCCAGCCAAAGCAGCTTCGGCTGCCTTGGCCGACTGCTGTGCCTTGTAGGCCAATTCGGCTTTCACCTGATTGGATGCTGCCTCGGCGGCACCCATTTGAGCATCATTCGCGGCCTTGGCATCCAGAGCTGCCTTCTGGGCAATCCCGTAGGCTATCTTCTTGGGATCACCGGACCCGACGGTATTGGCACATTTCGGCTTATCGTTACCGCACTGGAAATCACTTCGGCCATAACGTCGATTTATACCACAATCGTCGTCATCACTATAATAGTTATTCGGATAGTTGTTACGCTCGTAGGGTTCGATGAAAAGATAATTGTAGGTCTCCAACTGGGGGAGAACGCCCAGCAGGAACAATAAGGTGAGGATTACTTTTAGGTTCGACATTTTCCAAACGAATACAGACTGAGAATGAGAATGAGCTACGTTGCCACCAAGCACCGTTGACTTTTTGAATCCAAAGCCTACTTTGATTGAAAATTTTGGAGAGTTTCAATTTTCGAACGAAAAAGTTGTAAAACTTACAATTTTCTTTGATTTTAAAGAGTAAGCTGTGACCCTTCTCTGTCATTAAGCACCTCAAGGCACAAAGCTATATTCCTCAGTTGATCATATACCTCAGTCAACTACGGACCTAGTTTTTATAAGCTCTCTCTCTCGAAACAAAAAAAATAATATAAATTAAAACAAAAAATATGCGGATTCTGTACGTCTTGCTCGTTGTTAGCTCGCTTTTGGCCAGTTGTGGCGCCCAATACCATCGCCAGCGGCCACGTCGCATGCAAAATTTTGAGCTGGGCTTGGCTGGCGACGGGGGCGATGCCACCGGCGAAGGTGGCGGCGGCGGCGGCGGCGGCGGATGCGGAGATGAACAACCACCACCCAGTACTAGTTGCAAGAACAGAAACGGTAATGGTAATCGAAACGGATGTGGACGTGGCATGGGTGAGCGTGGCATGACCGAACGTGGCAAGGCGGAGAGTGCCAAGCAACGTAGCTCCGGCATTGCCATACAGGCCGCCAAGGAGGCCAAGAAGGCCAACGATGACATGGCTCCGGCCGTTAAGGCTGCCGCCGAAAAAATCAAATCCGAATACGCAGATAAGGCCACCGCTGCCGCCAATGCCGCCGATGCGGTACTCTTTGGCAAGGGCCAGTTGCTCGAGCAGCTGGAGGCCGAGGTCTGCAATGCCCGTGACATGCTGGAGCCCGAGGTCCAGAAGCTGGCCACCTACGAGTCCAACGATGTCCTGGCCAACAAGGCCCTCGGCCAGTCGAGGCGTCAGTTGAAGAATATTGTGGCTGCCATCAAGGGTGCCAAGGAGAAACTCTGCTCGGCCGATCAGCTGCTGGTCGTGTGGGAGACATCCGTGGCGGATGGCTCCACCATTATGGACGCTGCCCAGAAGAGGGTCAATATGCTGGTGCCCATACTGAACGAAGTGATGCAGGACCGGGAGAAGACCAAGAAGGCGGCCGAGAGTGCTGCCCGGGCCGCCGAGGAGGCCAAGAATCGTATTGACCAGATGGAGAAGAACGATGGTTCGTGCAATGATAACCAGGATCGCGAGCGTCATCGTCGCGGCTGGTTGTACCATGGAAGGGTTCAATAAATAGGAACCGAAAATAGTTTAACGATTTTACCATATATATATATATATTTTATAACATAGAAAAATTAACCAAACATTGTTCTCTGCAAAACATTCCAGTTGCCAAAAATTAAATGTTAAATTGTTAAAGCGGACAAAGTGTGTATTAATATTGGGGTTATCCAGAGATCCATCAAAGTTTGGGAAATGATATTAACCCAAATAACTTGGTTATCTATAAGCTTTTAAATTTCAAAAAATTATATTCCTAAAAAGTTAAGTCATTAAAGTGTGTATACCAAAATTGATAACCCTAGCTCTAGTGGTTTCAGAGATCCATCGATATCTATGAGGGGGTAATATGAACCCCCACAGACTTGGGTGTAGGTTAAGGCCCTTACAAGAACCGTTGCCATAGAACAGCTAAAGAAAGGGAAATGAATAAAAGGTAGTAAAAAAACAAGAGAAAGTAGCCCAGGAACTTCGTTTTTTTAGCAGAAACTCTTATGACATTCCTACCTAATCTTAAGGCAAAGCCTCAAGTGCCTGCCATGGGTTAACCATGACCCCAGGACGGGTGAAAAGAGGAGTTAAGTGGCAGAAAGAGCGGGCAAAGCTATTGCCAAATCAGCGTGCAAAGCAAAAAAAACCCAAATTAAGATCCCGAACAGACAGCCAACAACAAAATCTCTTTTCGAATTACAACAATTTGCGCGCAGCTGAGAAAACAGCAACAATTACATAGCACGAAGAAGGGACAGGAGGAGGAGGAGGAGCAGCAGCAGCAGGTGAAGAGAGGTGAAAGAGCAAGGTGGTGGGGAGGTACTAAGAGGAGGCGAGGGGGCAGAGCGAGTGTTGCTCTGAATTAAATGCAATTTACGCATAAGCCGACATGACTTGTGCGAAGAACGGGCGAAAAGAAAGAGAGAAACAATAACAACAAAAAAAAAAAACCAAAGCCATGGCGGAGGAGTGGTGAAGGGGGCGTGGTTGGGCCGACATGTGATATGCAAAAGTGTCACTTGAACTTGAGGCGGCGCTGTCAAAAGTTGGCAACAGTCGTACAGTGGAACGAAACTAACAAAAATGGTAGAAAAAGGAAAACAAAATATACAAAGATATATTTTTTTTATATAAATTATAGTTAGCTATTAGAAAGAAATAATTTAGGGTTTTATTACTTTAAATTATTTTTTTTTTAATTTTAATTCTTTTAAAACCTTTAAACAAGTTTTTTAAAAAGTTTATAATGCTGATTTATGATTTATAGGATGTAAAAAAAAAATTCTCACATTATAAAACCCTCTAAGAGCACGCAAAATATTACCATTTACCCCATTTCCCATGCGATTTGCTCCACTAACCCCCCCCCCCCCCCCCCCCCCAACGAGAGTGAGAGTGAAAGAGTAAAAGGCTGCGGCTGCGGCTGCGCAGTCGAAGCTGACAGAGACACACAAAGCGGCGGCAACGGAAACTGAAAACTGAAAACCAAAAACCATTGCCCCTCTCTTTGGGTGGGTGACACAGTGTGCGTGAGAGAGTGCACGCCCAAGAAAGAGGGAGAGAGAGGGAGAGAGAGATCCCCCAGCGTCGCTGGCAGAGGCCTCCACTGGCTTGATTTTGTTTTACACATTTTTTTTTATATCGTTTTTTTTTTTTTGTAAAGTTTTTCGAGTGGAGTTTGCTAGTTTGGGGAGTTATGGAAAATGTATAAAAGGGTTAACACTGACGGAGGTCGTCAACACTGCGTCGACGGCTGCGAAACGAGGCGCGTCGCTTTAAATATTTTTCACTAAAAAACAAAACCGATCGACCAACGATTTAAGGATAATTTTTACATATATTGCTGCGTTCTTTTTTTTTTACGTGTACCTGCTGACTGTGTGTGTGTGTGTGTAATAGAGAGAGTTGTGTGTGTGTTGAGCATGAGATTCTCTGGAGTACCGTTAGCCGTGGCTCTTCTGAGCCTTGGCTGCTTCTGTTTGACGTCAGAAGCTGCCTCTGCTGCTGCTGCTGCTGCTGGTTCTTCCCCTGCTGCTTCTTTGCCTTCCTCGGCTGCTACTTCTTCACCTGCTTCCTCTGGCAAGCCCAAGCGAGATGCAGGATTGAGCTTCTCCAGTTACCATGGCCCCTCCCACAAATACTTGCCGCCCGCCTATGAAGGCCACCAGCTGAGCTACCACGGAGGAGGAGGAGGAGGAGGCATTGGCTACCACGGCAACTCTCTCTCCAGCTACTCTACGGACTACGGACATCTGGAGAGCGAGAGCGGAAGCGGAAATGGCGGCCATCACTACGGTCACCATGGCTACGGCTATGGATCTCATGGCAGACCGCAACACCATCACTATGTGCCAAGTCCCAAGATCGAGACGTACATTGTGCAGACCACGAGCAGCGGTTCCGGCTCCGGACATGGCTACCATGGTCACAGCGGAAGTCACGGCCTGAGTCACGGCTTAAGTCACGGCCCAAGTCACGTCCCAAGTCACAGCTTCAGTCACGGTTCTTCGCACGGTTTGGGCTACAAGTATGCAGCGCCAGGAGCAGGCTCATCCTCTGCCTATCTGAATCTCCTGGGAGGCGGCGGTGGCGGCCACAAGACCAGCACTTATCTGGTGGCCTCACCCGAATTCTCCGGCGCATCCCTGCACAGACCCAGCCCCGGCTACAGCTCTCATGCCTCCCCCAGTCATGGCTATAGTCACGGCTTGGGACATGGCTATGGTCATGGCATTGGACATCATCAGATAAGCCATGGACCCGCGACGACGACGACGAGTCACCACCTAGAGCATAGCTTGGAGCATGCTTTAGAGCATGGACTGAGCCATGCCTTGGGACTAGGACTGGGACAGGCCTCAGGAGGTGGAGGAAGTCATGGTGGCCCGGTGTTTGCCCAGCACCCGCTGCCGCAGCCCGCAGAGGAGCATTCGGGCTACACCTACGATGCACCGACCACACCCTTCGGCAAGGGCACACCGCTGACCAGCTATGGCGTGCCACTGCTGCCGGGCTACGATCACCAGCAGCAGGAGTCGCTGCAGGAGCAGGTGCTGGAGCAGGAGCACAAGCTGGAGCGGGAACAGGAGCGCGAGACGCCCGTCTATGCGCTGGGCCACAAGGGACTGGGACACTTTAGCTACACGGCCAGCAAGCCGCAGGCTCTGCACACAGATGTCCTGGGCGGCGGCAATGGCGGCCACTCCGACTTGGAGCTGACGAAGGCACCCTTCAAGCCCAGCGCCTTTCTGGGTGCCAAGCACGAGAGTGGCTCCGGTGTCGGTCCGGTGACCAATTCCATTTCTGGCTATGATTATGCCACACCCCCGACATCGCCGTACCTGCAGGCGCCACCCTCATCCCCGGGCTATGACTATCAGGCCCCTGGGCAGCTATATGGTCCACCCGGACACTCTGGAGACTCGGCCACGCCCATATTTGAGCCAGAGGCCACCTACCTGCCGCCAGCCAGCAGCTATGGACCGCCGGCCACGTCCTCGCATGGCTATCATTAAATTATTGAATTCTAGTTTTTAAGCTCGAAAAAACCTCTGTATTTCGGAACTCTTTTTTTTCCAACTATCTATCTATATATATTTTTTTTATTTTTAGGCAATATCGAACAATAAAAGATTGATAAAAAAATATGAAAAAAGGTTAAAATTATATGTATAAAAATTTTGAAAAGCAGGGAGAGTTTTGGGAAAGAAAAGTTATAGGAAGAAATTTATAGATAGGATCTTATTTCAGTTGGAAAATGCTAAAGGTTGTTAAGGCAACCTTCTTTCTTTTATAAGATAAATCTTCGAAACACAGATCTAATATATATATATATATAACCCCCCAAAAATGTCTCCAAACCTTAAACCTTTTTCTTTTAAAAACAAAAAAGCGAAATGTTACTTTCTCATCTACACTTTGGTTTACTTGTCACTGGACAGATTCCAGATTATTTGAAATTCCAAACACGAAGCACGATTTTGCCAGTTTTCTCTCTGATTTTTGTAGATTACCCACGGTTATATATAAGTGTATATATATATGTTCGATTTTTGGAAATTTCGCTTGAAATTTGTGATTCGCATTTGATGCGAGAAACTATATCAAAAGTAAGTAAGTTCGTTGCTGGGTGGTACCTACGCCGCTGGCATGGTAATTGATCGGGGCAGCAAGTGAATCAAGCCATCAAGCCACTTAAAAGAGTTGAAATCCGGTTGGAATTAAGCTTTAACCAGATCTGCGGGTGGAGGAAGGTCTCATTAAAGGAGATTGATAATCAGGAAAGCAACGAAGATTGCATAATAAAGAGGAGATTTTTGTGTAAATTGGTGCTAGGAAATAATTTGTAGGATCATTGATTTGTGAGATAATTGGATTAGAAAGGTGCATTTTTGGGACAATACCTTTATAGGAGCGGAATATCATAGAACAATTAACAGAGAAAACATAGAAAGATCATTTTGGTATATTAAAAATCATGATATTATGATGGGATCATAATATGTAGAATTATTTATAAAATAATTCGTTAAGAAAGCTTAATTTAATTAACAAATATCTTAAAGGATCATTAAATCGTAGAATAAGCTTGGGAAATAATAAAAAAAAAAGATCATAATATTGTGGACTAATTCTAAGGATCATAATATTTTGGAATAATTCCTAGGATTATTAGTTTGTGGGATATTTTGTAGAGAAAGCTTAATTTAGTTTGAAAATATCGTATAGCACCATAAATATAATAGAATTATTAACTAAGAAAGCCTTTTAAAGGGGATCGTAATCTTGTAGAATAATTCTTAGAATTATTAGCTAAGAAACCCTTTAAAGATCATAAAAAGGATCGTAATCTTGTAGAATTATTCTTTGAATAATTCGTTTATGGATATATCCTATTGAAAAGGTTAATTTTATGGGCAAAATTTTTATAGGATATAAGAAAACCTTGGAAGATCATGATAGGCATTATAATTATGTAGATTACTTGATAAGATTAAAGATTGTTATATTTAGGATCATAATATTCTCGATTAATTAGCTTAGAAAACCTTAGAAGAACAATTTTAAGGGTTTTAATTATTGTTTGTCGAATATTAATATTAGAAAGTTTAAAATAATTTGGAAGAGATTGATAGAATCATAACTTCATAAATTATAAGCTTAGAAAATCTCCGAAAATGATATGATGGTAATTTCATAGAATAGAATTTCCTAATATGATCACAAAAAAAATTAGCTTTAAAAACGTTAGATCATTAATACCAAAATTTCATTAAAAAATTACCTTAAGAAGCTTCTCTCTTTCTAGATCACGATTATTATCAAGAAACCTCTAGGACAATTATCAGAAGACTTTGAAGAACAGTTTCAAAACTCCCAACTCGAAACCCTTAAGCAGACCTATTGTTATTCATAGTAGTTTGTGAGAAATATGTGTGAAGAACCCTCATTGGTATGCTTAATGACAGTCAGCTCATTGAACCAGAAACCCAAAATAAAATCAATTTAATACCCAGCCAAAATTGCTACTCTGCATATATAGTATATATATATAACCTCCACTTGTTCATCATCCCAACTAATCCCATTCCGATTGCACACCATTCACCGTCACCGGTTGATGATGGATGGTCAACGCACTCACCATCGTCTCTGCTGCTTCCATATTAATCATCACGCCAAACCCATCATCATCATCCCATCCCGAGTCCAACTTCATCCAATTCCCGTAGCCATTTCCATTCCCAATCCCATTCCAATCTCCGTTGCGCAATCGGTGGCGATTCGGCCCAACCAGTTTTTTTGGGCATTTGATCCTTAAGTCGCTGACCTACATCAAAGAAAACAAGGGGAGGCAGCGCAACGTAACGAAAGTGAAAGGATGGGACAGCTTGATAGGCTTCGTCTCGGTTTGGATTAGTGTACATATTATATATATATTTTTTATGTCTGATCTGATCTGTAACTTGACCTAGGCCTACAGTTGAACTTGACGCGCTCCCACGTTCAGTTGCTTGGCTAATTGAGATCCCCCCCACATCCGGCCAGAATTCGCCCAGCGAGACGTGACCTAAAGCCGAGATGGAAATATATAGAAAAGACATCTTACACACTGGGCTGGCTTTTCCGCCAACCTTTGTATTGTTGTCTTTTTCTTTTATTTTATACGCGCTATTATGGAAATTATTTATAGGCACGAAATGTCTTGATATCATAAAAGACAAGAGGGAAATAAATAAGAGAAGCGAGACCTCGCACAACTAAAGATGCAAAGCTCAGTGAAAGACAACGCCCCATCATCTCCAGACTGAGTCATGATGCGTTTATAGATCCTATGCATAAATCTAGGGAGATCTAGAGAAGCGTTTTCTATTCTGGCTTACTTTTTGGTATATAGGTAGGTTATACAAATAATAGTATAAATACTGAAAGACAAAACTCTGGAAATGAAAACTTCAGAGTTACTGAAGGTTAGCTGCATACAATATTATGGTATATGGATTAAAATTCTCTAAGAACCTTCTCAGTTTTAAGCAAAATAAATATTATATAAATAAATAACTTCATACCAAAATCCAAGTCTCTGGTAATCAGGGTTCCCGAGTTATTATGGGTCACAGCCCGATATGGTTCTTTTACAATCACCCCTAGAACTAATTAAATTAACAAATAACTTCAAAATCAAACCCATTAAAAAATATATAATACACATAATTAATTGCTTGCCAAAACCCTAGTCATAGTAAATCTATAAAAACGAATTTTCTTGAGATCCCAAATACTAAACCCATCCATAAACCCTCCAGGGTTGATTGGGTAAACTCCAAGACGGCGCTGTGAACTACCGGACTTGAGGTAATCCCCCAACTATTTTTTTTTGGGCAGGGTCAATCACACAGGTTATGTAAGCTCCCGCCTCGGGGCAATCTTCTTTCTTTCTTGGAATCTTAACTGTGTCGACAAGTTCATTCAGGCACAACAATTGAAAGGTGAACACACACAACAAAAACGATAAATTAGATAATTTTCGTTTGATTCGAAATGTGACAGGTGGAACAATACCAAAAAAAAATATGGATGGAGCTGAAGAAAAAAAAAAAGAGAGGAAAATAGCTAAGGGGGGGATTAGTTTATGACAGCTTTTTGGCTGCCCCCATTGGTTATCGATAAGTTGAACGAGCGAGATCGATCGATGGACCGATCAATGTGGGAATTATGTGCGAATTTTCGAAGGCAGGGCGAAAAACATACTTTTTTTTTGCTGGCACATTGCACATTAACACCGAAATAAGCCATAAAAAAGGTGTTAAATAATTTCATTTTAACATTTATTGTTGTTGTTAACCCCCCTCCGCCCTTTTGGTGTTTTTCTTTTTGCTTTTGTTAAAGTTTTACGCCTGATTTTTTGTTAATTTTGAACCCACTCCAAGGGATCCGGTGGAAAGGGGAGGGGCAGGTGTAGACCACCACACATTTCATTTTATTTCACATTTTTTTCTTTTGCTTTTTTTATTAAAGTGCAACAGCAGCAACGACATTCACTTTTCATTCGCGCTTTGCTTGTTTTCTTTTTCTTTTTCGATTTTTTTTCTTTTCGTTCGCTGCTTCTGCTTCATGTTTTGCATGCGGTAATAATTGTTGCTATTTGTATTTGTTGTTACTGTTTATTTTCATTCATTTATCGCATTTTACTTAAATGAGCTTTGCTATAGCGGTGTGTTAGCGAAAAAAGTGGAGATTATGAATGAGAATTCAATCAGGAAACTTGGAAAAAGTATTATTTTATATTACTGTTTTAAAATTATAATTAAAAGGTAGTTTATTTTAGGATTCGTATTTATGAGTGAGTGTTTTACAATATATTTTGGTAATATATTAAAATAAGGCGCCACTTGGCTTCCTTGAGAGTTATTTATAAGTTCATAATAAATATTAAATCAACATTTTATAATTTAAAAAAATTTTTAATACTATGCAGTAATAATAATTCACTTTAATTATTTATTATTATCTTAAAAAGAAAACAACTTAATTCTTGCAGTACTCAGAATCTTTCATTTTATTTCAGATAAAAAATAACTTGCAATTACAATTTTGTTTAAAATTTTTAGCTGTAAACAATTTTCTTGAAATTCTAGAATAATTTCTTCTGCTAAATACTTTAAATACTTTAAATAATATGTTAAAATATTTTATAATAACGAATTATAATAAAAACAAAAGAATTTTCATAATATTCAATAAAAAGAAAATAAAATAAAAAGCATTCACATTATTTCAGTTTTTTATAGGTAAGAAATACCTTAGAATTAAAAAAGTTAAAATTTCAACTGAATAAAAGTTCTTAAAATAATTAAAAATTCAAAAGAGATTGCATATATTTAATATATACAAAATGCTGGCAAAATTTTTCAATTAAAATTAATATAAAATACATAAGATCTTTGTGATTCTGCGGTATAATCCTTAGATTACTCAGAGTTCTCATCTTCATTTCATTTAAAAATTGACTTTTAATCACAGAACTAGTCTTTATTCTTGTCTCTCATTAGCTAAATAAACTCTTCTTCCAGTGAGTCTATTTGATTTTCTTCTACTTTTCCTTTAGATTAAGATTTTCCCTGCTCTCCTGCCGTATAATCCTCCTTTCCATTGGATTTTTGAGTAAAAGCAGCACTAAACTGCGGCTTCTGACGCACAATCTTGTCATTCACATGACCACTGGCCGCACTATGACGGATCAACTGCTGGCGACGCATATAGTCTGCCCCACAAACGGAGCACACGTACGCCTTGCAAAGGCTGTGCACGAACAGATGAACATCCCGGTTCTCCTGACGCCCAAAGAGCTTCTTGCAAATGTGACAGCTGAAGGCCTTGACCGCACTGTGCGAATCTAGATGTTTCCTGTAGTTCACCGGATGACTGAACGTGGCCTGGCAGTGGCTGCACACCAAATCCCTCTCCTTGCGGTGCACCGTCTTCACGTGCTGATCCCGTTCGCGGCGCTGCTGAAAGCGCCTTCCACAACCCGCCGCCGGACAGGAGTGCGGATACTCCTTGAGATGTTTGTCCCTGACATGGCGATCCCTATTGCAGCGCTGGACAAACCGAGCCGGGCACTCGGGACATGGGAAATTCCTTTGGTCCGTGTGGGAATTCATGTGATCCACAAGGGCGTTGTGCCTTTGGAACACCTTGCCGCACATCTCGCAGGTTAATTCCGAAGCCGGTTTCCTTTGTCTTTCAGTAACGGAGGCACGAAGACGGTGCAGTTGTCGGCGATGGGCGGTGAGTTCCTTTCTGCTGGTGAAGCTTTCGGGGCAGCTGCGGCAGACGAAGGATTGCAGGCCTAAAAATGAAAATTAAGCATGAGATTCAACAAACTATTTACGTTTTACAAGTAAGTTAAATATTAAAATAATTCTAAATTTCAATAACAACTTGCCTTACCTTTTGGACACTCCAGATTACCCAGATTTCGCTCCTCGAACTCCTGTTCCTCCCGCTCTAGGGCCAACTCCTCATCGTACATCTCCTGCGACACATGACAGATCAGGTCATCCAGTTCCGCCTCCTCCTCCTCCTCCCCAGGTGCATCCTCATCCTCGTCCTCATCGTTCTCGACGACGAAGAGGGTCTGGAACCGGCTTACGTCGTACATCATGGTTGTTGTTGGTTCCACTGGATGCATTTGAATAATTTAAGCAGCTGCGAGGAATTAATTAACTTTTTGTTTGCCGCAGTGTGACCGAAGTTACAGCCTTTGAATATGCCAACGATTTGACTGAAATGCTGAGGAATGTATGACCGCAACTTAAACTTGTAATTCAACATTTTTGGAGTGCAAGTAACAAGGTCACACTTTGTTAACAACCGCCAATATTTGAAAAACAATATTAGTTGATGATTCGAATTAGATTTTTTTTCTGGCGCTTACCGATCGGTGCTATCAGCTCTATATATATAAGATATAGGATATAGTATTGGTTCGGACTTACCCGAGGGCAGAGAATATTATCACTGTTATTCACACACTTTTTTTTAACGCACAAAATATAATTATTTTTTAATATATATAATATATATTTTTATTTTTGCAGTTAACCGATGTATTTCCTAAATTTTGTTGAGCTATCGATATTGATTTAAAAATTATTTTATTTATACTTAATTATTTAAACGGAATTAAAATTATCTTAACAATAGAATCTACAAATATATAAATTATTTTTACTATTTATAAATATTATTAATATTTACTATTTAAGTATTTTTTGGTCAAAGGCAATCTTCCTTTCCTTTTTTTTCGATTGACAATTGCCAAGAGAAAAAAAGGTAAACAAAGGCAGCTTGCCAAACGTCAAAATAAACACCCACAAAAAAGATCCTACTCTTTAAGCGGCTCTTTCGCTCTTAGCACCACTTGCCACGGTGAGAACAAAGAGAGCCTGCAGCGGGGAACTCTGTACGTCACAAGAAACGGCCAAAGTGGATTAAAAAAAATGGCGCGCGAAAGCACAGAAAATCAAGAAATACAGCAGAGTAGATAGGGTTGTCTCACTCACTCTTACAGATGTTGTTGCTGCAGATTCCAACGTCGAATAAGAAGTCGAAAACGCACGCACAAAAACGGCAGAAAAAACCTTATTTGTTGAAGGTTTTTAATTTTTTTCACTTGTTGCGCTTGTACATTAACAAAAGTAAGCATATTAATCAGCCAAAACAAACGCACTGCATTTGGCTATGTATTTATGATTTAGCAACTGAAAAAAACATAACAAAAAACACGGCAGCATCACGACTGCCGTTTTTTGGCTGTTCTAGGCCTTGTCCCGTCTTCTCACACTTTTTCTGTTCACTGTGAGAGGCTAACCGATTTACCACACTTTTTCCGCACTGATTTTTCCGCACTCGCGTAGGAAAAACTCCTTTTCCTTTGATTTTCTACCGCCGCGGCGATCTGCTGCATGGAGACCTTATTTTTGCGTCCGTTTCGTTCGAGAGCGCCAAAAGTTATGCCAAAATGGCACCCACACAAAGTGAATTGTGTTTTCTATGTAGCTCTCTCGCTCTCAGGATCTCTTTTCCAAGTAACAGCGCTCAGAGAGTAGCAGAATTTAGCATACGGTATTTTACAAAAAGCGTACAAAAGAGAGTCACGGCCACTGGGAGAGGACGCTCCGCGAGTAATGTTTACGGATGTGGTCGAGAGCGACAAAAAAAGGGGAAAGAGCAATTATCAACTGCTTACATCCAAACAATCTTCCAGTTTCGCACTGGACAGAAAGTCCAATTTGTATCTGATGGGTTGACGGTTGCTTGTATCTTATTTTTGTATTTTATTTTTGGGTAATAAGTTAAGTTAAGTTAAAATAAGTTTAAGAGATACTAATTTCGGTTCCCACAAACATGAAATAAAAAATATGATTAAAATTTTAGAAAGAAGTTTGCTGTTGGAAGGGCTTATTTCGTCAAAATTGTCAAAAAAAATTGGAAAAAAATTAAATATTGAGTTTTGAATGCAGAAAAATTCTCCTATAACAACTAAGAAGAAAAATCCAAACTTGACTGAAATCGGTTGAGTTTAAGCCAAGTTATGATCAAAAAACCATGAAAGGTCTTAAGCAAAAAATGTGACCCATTTTTTTAAAAAGAATTTAAGGAGTTACATCGTCAAAAATAAAAAAAAAAATAAAAAAATTTAGATTTCTAGTTTTGAATGCAGAATTGTTCTCCTATAAAAACTAAGAAGAAAAATCCAAACCAGACTGAAATCGGTTGAGTTTGGGCCAAGTTATGGTCAAAAACTTCAGAGAATTTTAGCCAAAAATGTGATCCATTTTTTTTCAAAAAAATTAAGATTACATCGTCAAAATTTTCAAAAATTGACAAAAAGAATAAAAATTGTGTTTAAAATGCAGAAAAGTTCTGCAATAAAAAACCCAAAAAAAAAAAAAACCAAACTCCAAATTTTAAATTAGTTTTGAAATAAATAAAAACAATATAAAATAACATACATAAATAATAATAAATCCACATTTTTCAATAGTAGTAAATAAAACACACTTGCATGATATATTTTAATCAATTGTTATGCAATTTATTTATACGCTATGTAAATATAATTTGTTCACAACTGTTATATAATTATTTTTTCATTTTCTGTTTTGATTACGTAACATTTAATTTATATAACATTTTGTCGGCTGAAACTTTGCTAAAAATCGCCGCCGCGGGCTGGGTTTCGTGCAAACGCCACGCGAGTAGAAGAATGTCTTCGGAACCAAAAACGGAAAATGCCCATAAAACTTACGGGCTACACCACACACACACACACACACACAACTTGCTTTCGTTTTTTAAAATAAAAAATTCTTTATATATATTCTATATTATATATATTTATATATATATATTCTATATATTTGTTAATATCATTTTTAATTAGATGGCTTTGCGTCAGTTTTTAAAGTAAGAAAAAGTGCGCTGGTTTCCGGTTTCTTTCAAATGGCTAAAACGTGGAAACACTTACTGTTTTCTTTGTTAATTTTTATGTTTTCTTCATGTTTTTTATGTATTATTTAATAACTGTTACAGAAAAAATGGCACAAATGTGTAATGAAAAACCGAAATCTATTATGTATAAAAATATCTTCCTGATTCGCTAACAACAATTCCACTCTCTTGACCATTGTGTCGATATGAAGCCATTCAGTAGTGCCCGCTTTATCCAGTCTTCCAGGCCTCAACATTCCGTAGAATAGGAACGTTTTCCAGAGGCTTCCAGAGAACACTATCTTATTGGTCAACATGGGTTGAGCAGTTGCCTCTCCCCTTAATCATTGATGCTGCAAGGACTCCAAGGACTTGTCTGAAAAACAGCTTGAAACACTTTTTTCAAAAGCCGCATTGAACGGTTTCTTTTGGGAGAACTTTCCAACATTGTTATTCCAGTATTGCATTCCTAGTATTCCAGAAAAATTGAAGTCTTTGAGAAAGAAAAGTTAAAAGAAAATCATCTTATTGGAACTCCTAGATCCAGTTATTAAGAGCAAGTCTCCCAGAATGGTAAATAGACTGCAATAGGACAATTTTTTAAGGACTCCTTGAAGGTCATTCCAAGGCAATCCTGAAATGTTATCAATAAATCAATGAGTGGTGTGTTGCCAACTTGAAATTCCCCCTATTACATACGTTTCTCGTTTAATTGTGTTTGATTTAATGTTGTTATTTCTTGTTATTATTTAATAATCTTTTGTTTCGATTTTCGTTTTTGTTTTAGAATTTAAATGCTATAAGTAAATACCTGCCTGCGCCTGTCTTCTGCAATTATTTGGTATTCTTTCTTCGCTTTCTTCCCACTTAATTCTTCCGCTTTTCGTGGCTTTTCATTAAAATCTATTTTGGCCTTATCGCTTAGACTCAACTACGGACTACACTACGCTACAAACGTTTTGAAACATTTCGCTTTACGAATTTCCAAAATTTCGAATGTAAAAAAAAAAATTCACATTTAAAATTAAGTGCAAACAACGCGCACACACACAGTCACAACTCGCTCACACACAGGCATACCTATATAGTGTTTAGATTTAATGCAGATCGTATATGTATATATACAGGACAGGAGCAGTTATCCTTTGATTTCTTGAGTTCTTAGAGTGTAATTTCTAATAACGCCTTCGTCCTCGAGTGTTATGTTAACTTTTGCTAATAGAGAGAGAGAGGAAGAGAGGGCGAGGGAGTTCCCCCTTGAGCGAAGATCCTGTGCAAGCTACAGTGGAAACAATGGCTGGTGATGGTGGGCTCTTTTTTTCGTAGTTTTTTTTTTCTTTTTGATTGTTTGTCTTTGTTTTTGTTTTTTTTTTTGGTTTTGGAATGCTTTTAGAGCGTTGAGATACAGTAAGAATTTGAGATAGAGCGAAAGATACTTCTTGGGTCGTTGTGTGTGTGTGTATGTTCTGAGTGTGTGCGTGTGTTGTTTGTTGTGTGCGTCTCAACAATTTTTTCGAGTATGTCCTTTCGTTTTTTTTTTTGTTATTCCTCGTTTTATTTGCATCTGCACAGCAGAGAGAATAATGTACATATGTTTGTGTGTTTCCTTTGTGTCTTAACCCTTTTTCTTTCTTGCACTTCAATTCGCTAAGTGTGCCGACAGTTGCGGTCAAAATAATAGTGTTGCCTTGTCCGAAGAAGAATGCATTTTTGAAATTCTAGTTAAAGCTGTACAATGGAAATTATTTGAGTCAAAAAGAGCTCTAAAAAACCCCTTGAAACTAAATACAAAAAGGCTCTCTTGCAAAAGAAAGTTTTTGTGGAAAGTATAGATTTTAAATCGATAAAAAATTAAGTTTTTTACAAAATTTATTTTAGAATGCAATAAATTGAAAACCATTTAAAGGAGTTAAAGAATATCTAAGAAATAACCAAGATTATGCAAGTCGATAAAGAATTGTAAATATTCGAAATATCGATTTTAAATCGATAACCATCGATTTTTCAACTCTTGCTGCATTTTCTAAGGTAAATGAAGTAAAACCAATGCCAAAATAAAATAATCCAATGCTCTATTTGTACAATCAATAGAAAATAAATCAAATTCAGTTCAATTTACACTTTATTTAATATTTTTTTTTGTTTTTGTTTTTGTTTTTTTTTTTATCGAAAATCTAATGGCACTACAATTATTTTGCCCACAATTGCTCGCATGTTGTGTTGTTTGTTTTTTTTTTAATTGTGTATAATTATGTTAGTCTCTATCAAATGTTTTTTGTTGTGTTTTGTGAGTTGCTTGTTTTTTAAGTATTACCTTGTGTGTGTGTTTTCTGATGGCCTGTCTGTATGTGTGTGGTAATTGTTTTTCGGGTAATTGCAATTGGTTTAATATATATTTATATATATATATATATATATGTATTCGCATGTATATATAGTTGTATATAAAAGAGCATTCTTTCGTTTTATTTAACGCCTATTCTCGTCTTCGTTTTTCATTTCTCATTTATTTTTATTTTTCTTTCTCCCTTTAAATGCAGTTATTGACCTGAACATTGTTTGTTGTTGTTGTCGATTAATTAATTAATTAATATTCCTTAATGCTTTCTCTCTAATAATTATGTATTTAATGTTTATGTATATATATATATATTTGCTTGCTTTATCATTATTTTCGTTAGCAGAATTTTTTTGGGTTTTTGTTAAAATAGTTGAACAACTTTTGTATGGCTTCTCCGTTTTCGTTTTCCTTCGCTTTCCTTCATTCCTTTTTGCTATTTTCTATTTAGATTTCCTTCTTCGTTATATGTATTGCTTGAGTGAATAACTTTTTTATTTCTTTTCTTTTTCTCTTCTTTTAAAATGTTAAACTTTTTTTCCCCATTTATCTTACGTTTCTTTTTTGTTTTGTGAAATGTTTTCTGACTTTTTCTCTTGTTTCTCCTACTTCCTCGCTTGTAATTTGGTGTTTTTCTTTCCTTCATTCTTTTCTTTTGTTTGTTTGTTTGTTTGTTGGTTGCCTTGTGCTTTTTGTTTGTTGTTGTTTTTATCTGTTATTTTAGTTTCTTAGATTGTTTTTTTTTTAGATTTCTGACGTCACAAAAATTTTACGTACGTGTCGCTGTGGTTGTTGTTGTTGTTGTTGTTGGTTCTCGCAACGGATTCTCAAAACAATAAAGCTCTAAATTAATTTTTGCTTATGCAGAAATACCCAAAGAACAAAAAAAATAAAGAGTGGATAATAAATAAAATTTTTTCAAAACACACACACGCTTCTTATGAAAAATTTATAAAAAAAAAAAACAGGTTAGAAAAGCGGAAGAACAATCATTGGAAAGGCCCCTGTAAATATATTGCAATTAAATCTATAAAAAAAATGTATATACTTATTAAAAACAATACAATTCAAGGGCTTAACCATGATCGTAAACCCAGGAAAAAAATGTTCTTTACAAGAAAATTACTTTGAAAAAGAAAATAAGTATTAAAATTCGTTTCTTGAAACCAGTAATTATTTTCTTTAAAGAAGAAAATAATTTACTAGCACCAAGAAATTGCATTTTTTACAAATTCGATACCAATTTTCCCTCATTTCTTTCCGGGTTTTAGCTCTGCCGCTTTTCAAACCCATATTTGGATGATATTTTCCAGGATTTTGGTGGGGTTTCAAAGGCTAAGGGGAATGGGGGGTTTGCTTACAATCTGTCGTAAATAAATAGGCTTGGCGCTTACAAACTAAATCTCACCTTAACTTAGGATTTAAAAATATACACATATCAATATATAGTATATATATATATCTATATAAAGTGGTCACAAAAAAGTATTCGTTATGGTTTTTAAACGTAGGGCATTATGTTTACTAAATACTAAATATATATATAACAATAGGCAACAACACAGAGCAGAGAACTGATGTAGGTTTTGATGTATGGTGTATGTATATATATTTTTGCTGTGCACACCAACAGTGGCAGTGGTCAAAATAATGATTGAAAACTAAAGGTAAATGAGAATATTTCAAAAGGATCTTATGTTTATAGTGTAAATATTGCAACTATAAAGATTTTTCTATATATTTTTCTTGTATAAAATTTAAGAAATTTAGTTTGTTTTGAAGAGTCAACCAAGTATACAGTTGGGAATTCTAAAGCACTGTTAATTAACAGAAATAAATATTATAAAAGATTTATAAAGAAAGTATCTGATGTTTTTTGAAGAAAATATTGCAACTAGAAAAATTTTTCTATATTTTTTTTTGTATAAAATTAAAGAAATTTAGTTTGTTTTAAAGAGTCAACCAAGTAAACAGTTGGGAATTCTAAAGCACTGTTAATTAACAGACATAAATATTATAAAAGATTTAAAAAGAAAGTATATAATGTTTTTTGAAGTAAATATTGCAACTAGAAAGATTTTTCTATATTTTTCTTGTATAACATTTAAGAAATTTAGTTTGTTTTAAAGAGTCAACCAAGAAAACAGTTGGGAATTCTAAAGCACTGTTAATTAACAGAAATAAAAATTATAAAAGATTTAAAAAGAAAGTATATAATGTTTTTTGAAGTAAATATTGCAATTTGAAAGATTTTTCTATATTTTGTTTTTCTTGTCTAAAATTAAAGAAATTTTGTTTTGAAAAGTAAACAAATTAAATAGTTGGGAATTTTAATGCACTGTTATATAACAGCTCAAGTACCGCTATTTTGACCACTGCCTCTTAGGGATTAACAGCTTTTCTCTTCTTTTTTTGTAGCATTTTAGCAGCATTTGCAGTTTTGAATCAATCAGGGGACAGGTCGGCTTGTGTTTTCGTTTTTTGTTTTTTTTTTACAATATTTTTGTATATAATTTATATATACGCATGTGTGTTTGTTTCCTTGTTTTTTGTGTGTGCGTGTTCGTTCGTGACAGAGACAGGGGGTGAAGTGGGGGACACAGTTAGCTAGATAGATAGATAGAGAGATAGAGAGAGAGATACAGAGATAGAGTACACGCGACTTAAGCTAAACATATAAAAAACAGGCAGGGGGCGGGCTTTTCTTCCAATGCTCCTCCTCGATGGTTCCAGTTTCGGTTGTGGTTATGCTTGCTCCTCCTTCTCCTTTCTATGTATACATATATATATATGTAGATATATATATATGTGTGTGTTAACCGCTATAGAATCCGCCACGTTCGCTTCCATATTCCCCTCAACGCGT
>VNJU01003504.1:5129-32830 GCA_008042675.1 Drosophila seguyi | reverse complement strand
TCTGAAGCCAAATTGATGCGCTGGGATAATATTGTGAGCTCCCATATATGGTATTATCCGCGTTAGAAGACACTTTTCGAATAATTTGGAAAGGCATGATAGCAAGCTTATTGGATGATGGGATAGTGTGATCTTTTCCAGGCTTCGGTATCATTATAATAATAGATTTCTTCCATTTACTTGGGTAATAGCCGAGACTTATGATTCCGTTGAAAAGTTTACAGATGGCCTCAATAGCACAGTACGGAAGTTCCATTATCATTTTTGTAGTTATATGGTCGCCGCCCGGAGCTTTTTTTGGTTTTAGCTCCCTAATCACTTTTTTGATCTCGTACGGCCGAAATTATGTTGGCGTAGATTCCGCAGATTCCGTTTCGGTGTCGATTTGCGGTAGGACAAAGTTATTTGCAGATGTAAGGCAAATGTATTGGCTCTGTCTCTGTCACTGCGGGCCCAGCAACCAAAGGAGTTTCTTATCGGGGTGACGGTTTCAATCGGAGAGCTTAGGTTTGGGTGAGCCCTCCACAAGGGATGCTTTGTACTAGTTGCCGAAAGTTTCTTAATATATTTTAGTTGTGCACTTTCAGCGTCTTGCTTCAGGGCCCTGTTTAGTTTGCGGTTCGCTTCATTAAGGCGTTGCTTTGAGCATGGTGATCTGCTGGTTTGCCACGCCCGACGCAGACGCCTCTTTTCCAGAGCAAGCTGTTCAATTGCAGGCTGGTTTTGAGCTTTTTAATTTCCACATCCTTCCGTTTTGGTGTTGAGATCTTGGCTGCTGCGACGAGTACCTCTTCAAGAGCGGCGGTAGAGCTGTCGATGTCCTCTTCAAAGTTTAGTTGAGGAGTTAGCTCAATGTGGGAACTCACATACTTTCTGTATTTCATCCAGTTAGTGTTGTGCGACGTCAGCCTGTGGGGTGGTCCGAAATATCTGGGCTTTGAAGAAGGGTTATCAACAAAGGTCAGATGAGAGATCCGGTAGGGCAATGGCGTTTATTAGATCGCGTGGGATATTTTTTGTCACCGCGAAATCGATTAGATCTGGGATCTTTCTGGAGTGCGTGGGCCAATATGTGGGGGTACCAGGAGAAACGTAGTCCAATTTATTACTCACTTTTATAAGTGCATTGTAAAATTGCCTTCCCTTCGGAGTCACGAGGCGTGATCCCCAGAGCGTGTGTTTGGCGTTGTAGTCATCTGCAGCGATGAAGCGATCCCCCCGTGTGTTGTAAAAATCCATGAATTGACCTTCAGAGATAGTAAAGCGTGGTGGGCAGTAGACAGCGGCAATGCAAAGGTTACCGTTTCTCGACTGCACTTTTATGGACGTGGCTTGCAAGTGATTTGTTGCAAACCTTTGGTGAAAGTGGTGTTTGATGCGTTCTCTGATTAGGATGCCGGTTCCGCCATGGGCTTTGCCATCCGAATGATCTGTGCGGTAGAAGGTATACCCCCTTATATGGAAGTTATATCTCCTTGTGAGGTGCGTTTCAACAAGCAGCATGGCGTCGATGTGATTTATATTTAGGAATTGAGTTATTTCAAGTTTATGCCGTGAGATGCCGTTGGCATTCCACATGGATATACGAAGGTTCGACATTGATTATTTGGACTGTTGTGCTACAAGCAACTGAATCACCATATTCTGGTTCTGAACAAGGGTTTGCAGAGTTGTTTTCATGAATGACATAAGTTCCATCATACTTTGTTGCATAGTAAACATCATGGTTTCCAAATTACTTTGCGGCTGCCCTGGTGTCTGCTGAGCGTGTTCTGGGTGCGGCTGGAGAGGGTTTTCCATACCTGTTCGTAGGGCTTCGGCGTAGGAGATGCCCTTGGTGGTCTTTAGCGGACCGAATGATGATCTGGCTGCCTTGGCGAAAAATACGTCTGGCGTACTTTGGAGTTATAATACACATTTTGTGTATTTTGTTAACGCGTAGCTGACGCTTGTCGCATGCGACTCTTCAGCTCCTTGTAGACCGCACAGCCTCTGTAGTTTGCCGTGTGGTTTCCTCCGCAGTTGCCACATTTTTCCTTTGGGGGTCTTCTTTGCTCTCGGGGCAGTTAAGGGAGTTGTGAAAGTCCCCGCAGACTACGCAGACTGTCCGAAGTGGTTTGGTATGTCCAAACTCCTGGCAGTTTGTGCATTGAACAGGGCCGCTGCGTTTGTGTGGTTCTTCCACTGTGATCCTTCGATGCAGTAGCAGCTGCAGCTTGTAGATCGGGTGCACCTCATTTTTCTTTAGGGCTTCGCTGCCCGGTTCAAGCTCGACCTTAAATAGTGGTTGCGGTGTCTTGTTTCTGTTAATTATATTGCTAACATTTTTTGCACAGAAGCCCTTTGCTTTACGTGCATCTTGAATCTCGGAGGAGGTGACGTCATGTTCAATTCCTTTAAGTACTACTTGCAGTCCCATGCTGCTTTTTAGTTGGTATGTGTATAAGTTCTTTTTTGATTCCACCAGGTAATTAGACACGGCTCTAAAGTGTTCTTCCGACTTCGTTTGGATTTTGGTCTCGTGTATGTTCCCTTTTATAAGCGGAACAACATGAAAATTTGCGTCCCCGAACAGCGCAACAATTTTGTTGACCAGGGCGTTTGAGCTTTTTCCCTTACGTATATAGGTGGGGGCTTTGGTTTCTTTTGGGTCGCCCGCTCCAGTTCTGCTCGGTTGTTCTCCTCCTCAGCTAAGATGGCGAATCGGTTATCATTGGAACTTCTAGTTTGTTCATTGCTTGTGTTGGTACGATTGATCTTTGGTTTATTACCAACCGTGTTTAGTGGACTAAGCTTACGCTTTATCTGGATGTAGCGATCCATACCGGTCTGTACAGCTGGAACCGCCTGTTGCTTATCGGAGCTTACGGTTTTTGTTGCCATTGTATTTTGCACTGCGGCCATTGGCACCGCATTCGCAATATTGGTAGTCTGTTTAGTTGTTGGTAGTGCTTTTGCTGCGACTGCAGAAATTGTAGCACTGCTAGGTGTTGGAGCTTCTTCCTTAGAAGCCGGTGGTGGTGGGGTTTGGCATTGATAGCTCCATAAAGTGGGAGTTGGGGTAAGCAAAGTGGGTGAGCAAGAGCTCGCTCTCTTGCTGTCTACGGTCAGTAGAGCCGGGTTGCTCTTTGTTGACTTCGTTTGTTCGATCATATCGAGTGTTGAGAAGTAATAGTAACAGCCGTTTCTTGGATTTACGGAGCTTCCACGCTCATTCTTTTTATCGCTGCTCATTATTCGAGCTTATTGCGCGTGGCACTTATTAATTAAATTAAATAAGAACTTATCTTGCTTATAACACTAGTTAGAATATAATTTTTCTTTTATTGGTTAGCGTCTAGTTAGAATATATTTTTTCTTTTATTGGTTAGCGTCTTTTCGCACTATTTGGACTACTCCAGAATAATATACTTTGTATTTAATTTATTTCATCCACTCTCTTTAATTTTTCCGGGAGCTCACGAAAAACCACGTCCGCTCACTGCGAGAGTTTGCAATATGACAATATTTACTATAAATCCTCATTTAGTCTGCATAGCTCAGATCACAAAAAATCGCGTGATTATTTTTTAATTTTTCAATGCCTTTCACATTTTACTTTGCTGTAAATCCTTTTTTCGTCTGAATAGCTTAGATTCATCCAATTTCAAATTTCCATTTAATTTCATTTTATAACCTCCCAAATTCCGTCAAAAATGGTTGGTTTTTATTCAATACAAAATTTGGGCACTTATTTCATTATTTATTTTACAGACCCCTTTGTGTAAGGAAACTATTTAATTCAGAACTTGAATTAACTGGATGTAATAGGACAAATGGTATAAATTATTTTTCGGTTTTATTTCTCTGTGTACAATATATATATGTAAATTGTATGTTAAGCTCTAGTACCCGTGTATAAATAATACTGGGTAAAGAATTCTTTTTAAGGTATTTTGGGGTGGTAAGGGTGCATCAGACCAAAGCAACGTCAGCATTGTATTTGGCTCTACTGGTGCATCAAGTCGACTCGCAGGTGAACATCAATCTGTGGACCCTCTCAAAAGCCCCAAACCCCTCGGGCCCGCCGCGATCAAGCCGCCGAGCAACGCGGGCTATTATGACCATAGAAATATAACAAAAATCCGCTTCCGACCTCATGGGGCAGGTAAAACCCTAAAACAATATATCCGAAATCGATGAAGGCGAGTTAATGCGCTCAGATGACGAGACACTAACTCCGTCGAGTTTGGTGGGTACTGCCAAGTCGAGCACGCCCTAAACGTGACAACAAATAACTAAAAGCACCGAGGCGAGACGCGCCAAGGTGAACGTGGGTTACGATCAGCCAAAGGCGTTCTCTTATTAACAAAGAAATGTGCAGGCCAGCAAGGCCCGTTTCATTCTAGCACAGATCGCGAAGAATGAGAAGAAGGGCATAGCTGACCAGCGAAACCTAAAAGACAATGCCCGATTCAAGACATTGATCGACGATTTTGAGCGACATGAAAGGGAGCACCCGGAAGCTCTCATGCAGCCCCAATCGGAGCGCAACCGCTCACAAGAAGTGAGTGAGAGAGCTCCGAAAAGGACAAAGGACGTTAAGGAAGCCCCTAGAGAGACCTCCTTCGTCAAGCCAGCGAAAAAATTCAATGAGGTGGCTAGAGAAAGCCTCGCCATGGCACTGGTGGACGAACTCAACGACGATGGTGTTTGCTGTCGGAGAAATGGGATGAGGTCGAGACCAGACTGTCTGAGATGTTGATGAGAGACAAGATAATAGCTGAGCTAACACCATCCTTTGATTCCTCAGACATGGTTGGAGGGCACTGGGTGATCAGGTGCGACGATAAGTCTTCGAAGGACATCCTGGCGGAGTGCGTTGCTAAGATTAGCAGCGCATGTCTCCGCTGCTGTGGCTGATTAACATAGACGACATATTGCGAGAACTCAATAGCAATCACTTTAGGACCATTTCCATACGTCATCAGCGAAGTAATGGCAAGGGCGCTGAAAAAACTCAACCAATGGGCAAAAGCCTGTGGGTTGGGCATAAACCCAAGTTAAGCGGAACTTATGCTCTTCACTAAGAGGAAAAGATCCCCAGATTCACTGAACCAAAGATAGGGGTACAGAGTTTGAGATATCACAACAAGCGAGGTATCTAGGAGTGATACTAGATACGAAGCTATCATGGAAACAAAACATCAACGAAAGAGTGAAGAAAGCAAGCATTGCATTCACTCCTGTAGGATGATGTTCGGGAAAAACTGGGGCATGAACTCCAAGAAAAAAATTTGGCTCTACACAACGGTTGTAAGGCCCATACTCACATACGGAGCACTAGTATTGTGGCCAGCACTAACTAGGGCATACAACATCCAGAAACTCACTAGCATACAGAGATCGGCATGCGCAGGTGCCACGGGAACTCTAAGATCGTGCACCGCGGCAGCGCTGAATGCCATTTTAAACATTATACCGAACATTTTATCAGGAACACAGCGTCCCAAAGCGCGGTAGGACTGATGGCAAGACAGAGCTGGAAGAACCACCACACCGGGCACTGTAAGATTCTGAACGAAATAAAGTATCGGCTAACAGAAAAAACTGACTAAATGACAACCGAAATGTAACTCGGCAACGCATATACCACAATATACCCCACAAGAGAAGAGTGGAGAAGAGGGAGTGTAACCGAGCCAGATGAAGTATCACTCTACACCGACGGCTTAAAACTGAGCGACGGGGTAAGCGCCGGAATCTTTTCCGAAACGTGGGGGAGAGAAGAGTCCTTCCACCTCCCATGGCCAGCAACAGTATTCCAGGCGGAGGTTCTCGGGATATTGAAAGCAGCTTTCATTGAGCGGAGACCTCCGGAATACCAAGGTATGGATATATTCAAATAGCCAAGCGGACATCAAATCTCTCTCGACAGCAAGGACTATATCAACACCAGCGGCCAAATGTAAGGAGGCACTTAACGCACACAACAGGGTGCAGATGGCCAAGGTCCGATAGCTGGTTGTCCTCCCTTCGCGTGACCAGCGCTAGGATCTCGTTGTAGGACTTCTCCAATGCCTCCACTATAACAGCATCGGGGCGCGTTCTGCGGGGCAGCATTTTCCTCTTCAAGCGTTTGCTAGTGCATGGGATGGCATTTAGGGCATGGCAGTTGACGCAAAGGATGGAGCAAACGAGATGACAAATCGGATGGCAGCACTCCTGGAAAATGCTTGCGATCAGAGCATGCGGCGGAGAGCGGCGTTCCAGAGGAACCAGAGGCCAGTGTACTGGTGGAGCGACTCGGTAGCCGACCTTCGGTGTACCTGCCTCCATGCCCGGTCGCAGCTAACCCGTGCACGCGGCACGTCGCGAGTCGCCGAGTGCAGCGAGGCCTACAAAGTGGCACGAAAGGGTCTCAAATCTCCTGCGTCTCTGCGACGAAGCTGAGAACGATCCTTGGGGAGGTGCCTACAGGATGATGGTCAAGGGTCTGACAGCGGGCAGTACAGCCCCATCGGATCCCGAAGCCCTTGATGGCAAAGTGCAGGCGCTATTTCCCAAAGAAGCCCCGGTGACCTTGCAGCCGAACGTGGAGCGCCAGCCCTCCCCGGACGGGGAGGAGAGTACGCCCCAAGAAGGCTCCAGGCCCGGACGCAGTGCCCAACACGGCACTGAAGCTGTCCATTGCGCTGCATCCAAAGGAGTACTCATCATTGTACTCCAAGTGCCTATCGGAGGGGATCTTCCCGAAGAGATGGAAGAGGCTGAAGCTCCTGCTACTGGTCTCGTGGCTTGCGCATTCTAAACGATTTCGGACGACGCCGCGCTGGGACTAGCTGGACTTGGGGAAGTCGGACCTACGCAACGCGCTTCGCGGGTACCTCGGACCAGAGGGTGTCTCCGAGGCAGAGGTCAAAAGCGCCCCCAGAAGGAGGAGCTATGGAAGCTTGCAGGCCAAGTGGGATGCCTCGTCCAAAGACCGTTGGACGCATAGGCTTATCCCCAGCATTGAGGCCTGGATGGAGCGGAAGCATGGGCAGGTGCACTACTACGTGACCCAAGTGCTGAGCGGGCACGGCTGCTTCCGTAGCTACCTCAAACGGTTCGGTCAGCCAAGGTTCGGAATAACCAAATGTGCCAGTCAAGTCATTTTCGAGTGTCGCCGATTCGACGAGGAGAGGAATACGCTGGAGGCGGCTACAGGGTCAGCGATTAACGAGGACACGCTGCTGCCGCTGATGCTGGCGGACCCGAGGGCTTGGGACGCGGCGGCAGAACTTTTAGCAAAGCTGATGAAGTCGCTGAGATCACTGGAGACGATGCGGAAGGAAAGGACGGGTTGGGCGGCCTTCCATTGTGCGAAGCATTGCTTTGCATCCGTACCGCACGATTCGGGCCCTTGCCCCCCGACGCCACTGTATGGCTTCCCCAAGTATTGTATGTTAAGTGTTAATTGTTAGATGTAAATAAATAAACATAAAAAAAAAACCCTGGGTACCCGGACATAATAACATCCCCGGCAACGAAAAAGCCGACGAGATGGCCAGGAAAGGGTCAGAATAAATCTAACGGACAACAAAATTCAACAATATCTGAACACGGTTCAGGCCGAAATTCACGACCACTTCAAACTACTAGCCAGCAAGGAATGGTCAAAGAAGGCGGAACACAGGTGATCGAATCTATGCTGGCCTGAATATAATAGGAGACGGACAGCAGAGCTGATCTCCAAGAGCAAAATGGACATCAGCAAGGTAACGGCAGACAAAACCGGCCAATAGGCTCGCATGCCTGTAAGATGGGCCTACCCTACCATCCAAACTGCAGAAGCTGAAAGAAACCGGACGAGCAGGAGACACCGGAGCATCTACTGTGTCACTGCCCGGCATTCAACCAGATAAGAGCACGTCACTTTGGAGCATACCAACTCGGGTCACTATGAGAAGTGGGAAGGCACACAGTGAATGCCATCCTGGCTTACTTGCATTGAATTTTTCCATGTTCTTCATACCCTGAATCAATAAAATTGATTCAATTTTATTTTTGAGTATGCATATCGGGTTCAATGAGATAAAATTTGGACTCATTCGAAAATAGCAATTGTGATCATTCGTGACCAATTTTTTTTATCAGTGGTCCATTTTAGCCGATTTTCTCTCACTCTTTTATTCAGGTGTGGCATTTTTGCATATGACTTAGCACCCACTTCATTTAAACGACGTTGAATTGTTCTTCGCAAAACTTTTTTGGTAAATGTTTCCCGTACCTCTGATCTCCGCTTGATATTTCAAGCGATCCTAGAGGATCCTTCTAGTGATAACACGAGTGTAGTGAGGCATTTTTTCCTGATCTTTGCTATTTTACTTCACTATTATCGCGGTATTGTATTTAAATTCGTCGCACTTAGCTGTTATTATAATGTTTTTAATCTGCTATTTCACGATTTTCTACATTTTGTTAAGTGGAAAAATAATTCTCTCCATCTCTGCTTTTTTTAGGCATATTTTTTAAAATGTCTTCAGAAAAAAATTCTCAAAAACTTATATGAACAACTGACCTTTTGAAATGACGAATCTATGTAAAAAATATTTAGGGGATTTTGATTAAACTAAATCCGATATTCTAGAAACAAAACGGAAATTTCTCAAATTATATGAAAATATGTTGAAAACTGGCAAAGGTATATTTTTTTCCCTAAACATTTTCCGACAGTTCATATGACAGCTATATGATACAGTTGTCCGATCCGTCCCCTTCCGACTTATATAGTAATGAGAAAATGTAAAAGACTATCTGCAAATTTTTATTAAGATAACTGCAAAGCTGACTTACTAGTTTGCGTAGAAACAGATGGAATGACAGACGAACATTCTTAAATTGTGTTGATGCTGATCAAGGATACATATACTTTATTGGGTCAGTCCTGTACTGCGTTGCAAACTTCACCTAAAATTATAATACTATGCAAGTAGAGCTGAAAGAAAACATCGGAGAGGTATCGATACATCAATGTTTTCCAAGACTCGGAAACATCGATGTTCGATGTTTTCTCTGTACAAAAATATATATTAAAAGCAGAGTGGTAGGGCGGGTTCTAGCCTGACTGCAGACGGTGGTGGGGGGTAATCAGCCACGCATGGGTGCCCACGGTGGTTGCAATCAGCATAAGAATGCCATTAGTTATGTAAAAAAAAAACCTATAAATTATTTAAAAGCCCATTTATTTTTGGGGGAAGGGGTTTGGGGTACCACAATTTTGATGCATGCACGATCTTGTCTGTTGTTAAGCGTGTGAATTTGGTGGTAAGTTAGTTAAAGGGATAAGGTGTGTAAGTGAGTTCTTGCGAGGGAGTTTTAGAGTGCGTGCTATTGCGGCTTGTGCTACTGTGTTTAATTAGGGGGAAGTTTTTTCAATTTAAATACCAGGTGGCAACTTGTCAAACATATAATAGTAACGGGCTTGACCCGGGCTTCGTCAAGCAGCCTGACGATAGCTGGTTGACCTGTAGTAAAGAAACTTTCGAGGTTCTCCTTTCCCACTTTCTCGACTCAGAGCAGCCCGCTTAACCCTCCCGTACGGATGGGACCGTCCGGCTTGGAATATCTTTATAGCGATAGAAACATACATATATTAACAGCTTCGGCCCATTCAAATCCCAAGGAAAGGACGGCATTATACCTGCGCAGCTTCGCTACGTAGCTGAACTATCCACGCCCTGGCTTCGACTGATCTTCTCTATCATTCTCGACACAGGGGTCATCCCAAGCGATTGGCTACACTTAAAAATTGTTTTCATCCCTAAGGCAGGCAGGTCATCACATTGCACGCTTAAGGACTACAAACCGATGAATCTCTCCTCGTCTTTAATCAAGACGCTGAATAGACTTAGTAGCCTGCATCTCATTCCCCACTCATCCCTCTCAGGATCCCAACACGCGTATAGAAGAGACAGGTCAACAAAAACGGTACTTCATTCTCTTACTACCATATTTTAAAATCCACTCCTCGAAAAGGAGTTCACACTCGTCGCCTATCTTGGTCTTATCCTAGACAGAAAACTTGATTGGTTCCTTAACACGGACGAAAGGACCAAAAAAGCCACAATTGAGCTTTATACCTGCTGCAAGGCTTTAAGGCTAAAATGGGGTATGACCCCAAAAATTCGTCCGTTGGCTGGACACGGCTATCATCAGCCGATACTACTTTACGGAGTGGCAATTTGGTGGCCAGCCCTCAAGCGGTCCACATGCCTGGGTAAACTAAGGAAGACTCAACGCATGGCTGAGATCTGCATAACAGGCGGGCCCGTGCACGACTCCGGAAGGCGCCTTCAACGTTCTCCGGGACATTCTCCCAATTGAAATAATATGACCGCGTCACTCTCGGCACTAAGGCTGAACGGCGCGGGGCTGTGGAGAAGGTCGAGTTTTGGGAACAAGAATCTCTACCGCGCTCCACACATTATTGAGAGGAACATTGACTACTGTGTCCCTTTGGAACACCCAATCACACCCTTCCAGGTTAACATTCCGGACAGCACGGAATGGAACCTGGGACCACTTGGACCGCCGAGGTCCCTGCACAATTACACGGATGCCTTTAAATTAGATGGCCGTGTGAAAGGAGGTATTTACTCTGAGCACCTGGGATTAAAGGCCCTGTTTAGTCTAGCCGACCACTGCAGCGTCTTTCAAACCGAAGTTTATGCCATCAAAGAAGCCCTGGATCGGCTCCCCCCATCCGGGGGTGGAGCCCCAATTTGCATATTCTCGGATAGTCAGGCTTCCCTGAAATCACTTGAAGCCATGTCTTTAAACTCGAAGACTATCAACGCCTGCCGCAGATATCTTCACGAGATGGCGGAGCAGTACGACCTACACCTCATCTGGGTCCCAGGACATAGGAACATCGAGGGCAATTACGCTGCAGATGAGCTGGCCCGCCAGGGTACAACCTCCCCTCTTTTGCCGGAGAGGGAGTTACTTGACATGCCTTTGGCCACTGGCAGACTTCTTTGTAGGGAGCACTTCCACCTCTTCGCGGACGGGAAATGGGAAAACCTTTTAACCTGCCTCCACACTAGAATGATCTGGCCTAGCCGATCCACTGAGCGCCCCTAGGAGCTACTATCAATAAGCAGGTAAAGCTGCGCCCTTGCCGTTAGGATATTTACTGGTCATTTGCTGCTTGGCAAACATGCGTCTAGGCTGTCGGTGCACCACAATGACATTTGTAAAAGCTGCAGGGATGAGGAGGAGACCGTTCTTCACCTCCTCTGTTATTGCCCTGCCATAAGCAGACGAGTACTGCAATTCCTAGCTACTTCACCTTTACGGATCTCGCGGAGCTAAGCGAGGCAGCTAACCCGATTCTTACAGAGATCGGGTTGGTCCTCTCCTACTTAGGATTGGTCAATGGCCCTTGAGAACCTGCAAACGACGGGGATCTTAGCCTAAGCGGCATCACAAGGAGCCTATTAACCTCAAGTGTAATTTTTGATTAAAAACCACCGGTGTTTACTTCGATAATAATAATAAAGTTCCCGTTTACTTCGTGTGCATGCAGCTGTTCTGTTTTGTGTTTTCATTGTTATTAATTTTACATTTTAGTTCTGTTGTCTGTGTTAGCTTTCGCATTTTTTGCATTTCTTATTGTGCCTTCTCCGTTTAGCTTGCGCCGTGCCGACAGCTTAACTATAAGCTTGCTCCCAAGCTCACCCGCACTCTCACTCTCCCGCTTTTTCGGTGCACCTGCACTCTTTTTATCTCTCCTTACTCAAAGGTACAGTGGTAAGTGTCCGCTATTGTCTGTTTCGCTAAAACATGTAAAAAGGTTATTACCTCAGCTGATGGCTGTGTGACAACATTATGCATTCCAAGTGCATTGGTGATGGGGCTGTAAGTTGTGAGGCCTGTCGCAAGGTTGAAAGGGAAATGATGTCTTTTATGCGGCAAACCAAAAACGGTTTTAAAGACGTATTATTGAGTTTGCGTAAAACTCAAAATATCTTTTTGGCGCTGGATACTCAATTCAACTCAATAGCCTAAAGCTATTAAACGAGTCTCCTCGGCGCAAAAAATCCCCTACTGGTCTACAGCATCTAGGCGGATCCCAGCCTCCAGCGGTCGACACTCAACAGCAGCCTCAAGAGACACAGCCCTCGACCTCAGTACCGATTCCAAGAGTTTTGAGATCGAGTAGCAAGAAAGATTCGGCATCTGAATGTGCCGCTGGATTTTCCGTTTTATTCGCTAAGGGGTCTCAAATATTAACCATCAAAGCCCCGATATTTTATCTGCCCAGGGTGCTGGCCCGGACTAACGGCCCATACTGGCAATGCAGACAATCAGTCTGCATCGCCGAAAGCCCTAATTGTAGTGCCACCAACGAAGCATATATTTGTCTCGCGGCTTTCCCTTGATCAGGCATTGGAAGATGTAAGAAACCTTATTCAAAGCAGAACTAAAGCCGATAAAATAAATATTAAGGTGGAAAAATTCAAAGCTTCCTATGTCAGGGACATTTCATCTTTCAAAATAAATGTTTCAAACGATCTCTTTGAGACTATATGTTCTACCAAATTCTATCCTGAATATGTTGTCGTCAAAGAGTTCAAAGGAAATCTTCCGAGGCCCGACTAGACCACTGCGCCCTCTACGTCATCCGCTCCAAAAAAAACTAACAAATTCCCTCTCTATATCCTATCAGAATGCAATTCAAAAAAGACTATAAAGAAGATACTGAGTTTCAAGCCATTAATATAAAAAGAAACTTTAGTGGGTAGCCCGCAAGTTTGAAAAATATTGATTAGCCCTTATTAGTTCAAAAAGGAAGAACTATGACAAATGAAAAATAGGGTGTTATGATGGACCTGCTAAAATTCAATTCTCCTGTTAAACACGATTAATATAATAATTTGTCAACATATCGAATTGAAGCATTCTCGCCTACAGCTGATGAAAATGACATTATGTATAATATTTCTGAAACATCCCAAACAATAATACCCCAAACATAAAGTTCTATAAAGTAATTAAAAAAAAAAAAAAGCTGTAATATAATTTAATATAATAATAATACAATTATAATAATATAATTATAATTTACAACATTTAAACTTTTTCTTAATAAAAACTTAAAAATGTAAAGTATACATTTTATCCTAATTTTTTTTTCCGGTTTTTAGTTCCGGTTTGGGAGAGTTTTCCCAAAGAAAATTTATTAAAAAATGGGACTGGCGAGAAGCAGCCTAGCTGGGAACTTCCACTGGCAAAACGAAGAAGAAGACGTTAGTTCGATGTCTACTATTTTATTGCGCGGGTGCAGCCAGCAGTCTCAATTTCAATTTAGCGACTCTCCCTTGCCGAGCAGCAGCCGAACATTACAGCGCGACGAAGTGGAAAGCTTATCACTTGCGCTGAAGCTAGCGCATAGCCGAATGGGCTTAAGTTCAACTCAAAAGCTTTTTACAAGTTGTTTACGTTCGATTGTTCGCAGTTTCATATTTCATTTTACACAATAACTAAACTCATTATATAATAAAACTTAAAAACTACTGCTCCAACATTCCGGCCCCATTGAAGGCCTCCGGCGCTTTAATCTCCCCTATCGGAGCATTGTTTACTGTCAGCAATGCCAGCTTGTGGATGGCGCGCTTGATAACGCCTCCTGACGTCCGTACCTTAGCCACCCGCACTTTACCGTGCTCGCCGACTGTTGTTGCCATCACGCGTTCTGTTAGCGAACGCTGCAGGGGCAAGTTGTCCCCGTGCACGAGCACCAAACACCCGACCTCCAGATCCGGTTCTCCGACAATCCATTTGTTGCGATGCTGCAGGCTGGCGATGTAGTCCTTGGCCGAGAACTGCTGCCTGAAAGCACAGCATTCGCTACCGCTTCAAACAGAGTGATTACATGAAGTGATAGGTCGTGTTTTTGCAGCGCTCCGCTTGATTGTCCTTTTCAAGGCGGTTAGAGCGTTTAAGTGAGACTGAAATTAAACAACAGTTCAGTATTAGACCGTCGGGACGCTGGTACGTACCTGCATTGACCCTGGATCGGCCCCGGCAGACTACCCGGTCGCCCAAGGCCTAGTTACTTGCTCCACCTTAGGGGCCTTAAGGCAAGGGGGAACTCCCTGTCCGCATAAGCGCCTTTCGCTCTTACACTAACTTTTCACATTTCTCCTTTTTCCTGTCTACCTTCCACAAGCCACTCTAACCGCGTTCTTGACAACGTAAGAAAGCTTTCTCTCTTCCAAGTGAACGGACGTGTTTTTTTTTTGCGCTCTCGTTTTGTCTAATTTTTTGATAAAAACAACCGGTGTTTTATTCTAATTCTTTGATTTTGTGATTAATAAAGATCCCGTTCACTTCGTGTGCATGCAGCTATTCTGTTTTGTGTATTTAATAATTATTAATTTCACATTTTAGTTGTGCTGCTAGTGTTGGCTTTTGTATTTTTTGCATTCCTCTTTGTGCCTTCTCCGTTTAGCTTGCGCCGTCGCGACAGCTAAACGAAAAGCTTGCTCCCTCGCTCACCCGCTTTCTCACTCTCCCGTTTTTCGGTGCAGCTGCACTCTTATGTCTCCTTACGCAAAGGTACAGTGGTAAGTCCAAATAATGTCCGCTATTGTCTGTGTTGTTAAAACCTGTAAGAAGGTTCTTACCTCTGCTGATCTTACAATCGGCTGCTGGCTGTGCGACAACATTATGCATGCCAAGTGCATTGGTGTTGGGGCTCGGGCGGTAGACGATGTAAGAAAAAACATCGGTCTGCGGTACTGTTGTGAGGCCTGTCGCGATGTTGAAAGGGAGATGATGTCTTTTATGCGGCAAACCAAAAACGGTTTTAAAGACGTATTATTGAGTTTCCGCAAAACTCAAGATATGTTCTTGTCGCTGGATACTTAATTTAATAGCCTAAAGCTATTAAATGAGTCCCCTAGGCGCAAAAAATCCGATACTGGTCGGCAGCATCTAGACAGATCCCAACCTCCAGCGGTCGAACAGCAGCCTCCAGCGACACAGCCTTCGACCTCAGAACCGATTCCAAGAGTTTTGAGATCGAGTAGCAAGAAAGATTCGGCCTCCGAATGTGCTGCTGGAGGAACCGTGGCCCCGGTGATTTCCGTTATATCCCCTGGGGGGTCTCAAATACTGATCCCTCAGAGCCCCGACATTTTATCTGCCATTTGTTTCGCGACTCTCCCCTTCTCAAACATCGGAAGATGTAATTGTATTCTGATAGTCTCTCGTTTGCCTCCCAGGTTATTGTGTTCACAGAAACCTGGTTAAAGCCGGAGATTCTGAGCTCCGAAGTTTTTCCAGCTGTATTCACGATATATAGGCTGGATCGGCCTATCAGACGTGGAGGTGGTGTCCTTTTAGCGGTTGACTCTACTCTCGCGTCTGAGTTAATAACTTTCGAGGAGTGCAACGATGTTGAATTCCTTTGTGTGCAGCTATCAGTCAATGGTAGCTCTATTTCTATTACTTGTTCCTACATTCCTCCTATGTCGGACCTTCCTATTTATTTCTCTATCTTTCCGCAATTCAGATGGTTCCTAATTGACCTTCGATAGGGACCATTTAGTAGTTCTTAGTGATTTTAATATCCCTGGGGCTATTTGGTCATCAATTAATTCCACAAATACACATTTAACCTCCACACAACATGATTTTATTGCCGGGTTCTTCGGCATTTCGCTGTCTCAAGTCAATCATGTACGAAATTCCCTAGAGCGCTTGATGGATCTCTGTTTCGTTGAAGGAAGGTTGAAGGATAGTATAGTTCCTACAAATAAAAAAAAGAAAGCTACCATTGACTGATAGCTTCACACAAAGGAATTCATCATCGTTGAACTCCTCGAAATTTCATTATTTCAGATGCGAGAACGCGTAAGTCAACCCCTATGACGACACCACCTCCACGTCTGATATATACAGCTAATATATCATGAACAGAGCTGGAAAAACTTCGGGGCTCAGAATCTATGGCTTTAACCAGGTTTCTGTAAACACAATAACCTGGGACGCAAACGAGACACTATCAGAATACAATTTGGGAAGCTTACTATGTAAACTTCTTGCATTCTGATAGAAGATAGAGAGGAAATTTATTAGTTTTTTGGAGCGGATGTCGTAGATGGTGCAGTGGTCTGCATTGTCAATATCGACCGGTAGTCCGGGCCTGACACCCTGGGCAGGTAAATTAACGGGGCTCTGAGGGGTCAATATTTGAGACCCCCCAGGGCACAATACGGTCCCTCCAGGGGCGCGGTCCCTCCAGGGGCACATTCGGGTCCCGAATCTTTTCTGCCACTCGACGTCAGAACCCCTGGATTCAGTTCTGAGGTCGATGGCTGAGCCGAGGGAGGCTGCTTTTGGGAGCCCGCAACGGGGTTTAGGGGTCCAGCTGTATGCTGTAGACTAGTTGCGTTTTTTTGCGCCTAGGAGACTTTTTTAACAGCTTTAGGCTATTAAATTGAGTGTCCAGAGCCAAGAACATATTCTGAGTTTTTCGAAAACTCGCTAATACGTCCTTAAAACCACTCGTGGTTTGCCGCCAGACATAATTTCTCTTTCCAACTCGCGACAGGCCTTACAGCAGTAACGTAGACCGATGTTACGCGAGACTTAAGCCAACCACTATGAGGACACCACCTTTTCGTTTGATAGACCGATCCGGCCGATATATCGTTATAGCGAGAGAATATCAGAATAAAATTACTACGTAAGCCTCTTGCATTCTGATAGGAGATAGAGAGCAAATTAATTTGTGTTTTGGGGCATACGGGCCGCCTTTTCTTTTATTCGCTTCGTACTCTTTAACAACCACATACCATGACTAGACGTTGCTAGACCATATAGTGTCAAAGAGTTCATTTGGGACGTTTATTTTAAAAGATGATTCCCTAACGGAAGAATATTTGAATTTTTGACTGTTACCTTTTTATTTTTTCGGGTCAAGTTTTGCCTTATATAGGGGCAATAAAATCTTCCGATGTTTGAGCAGGGCAAAGTCGCGAAAATTAAATCTGCTTCGTCGGAAGGACTGCTTTCGTCGATATAGACTGCTTTTCTGCATTGCCAATATCGGCCGGTAGTCCGGATCTGACACCCTGGGCAGGGAAATTAGCAGGGCTTTCAGCGGTCAATATTTGAGACCCCCGGGGTACAAAACGGATATCACCGGGTGTAAGGTTTCCCGGTTCGGATGCCGAATCTTTCTTGCTACTCGATCTCAAAACTCTTGGAATCGGTTCTGCTGTTGAGAGTCCGCCGCTCGAGGTTGGGATCCGCATAGATGTTTCAGACCAGTTGCGTTTTTTTTGCGCCTAGGAGACTCTTTAATAGGCTATTAAATGGAGTATCCAGCGCTAAGATCGTATCTTGAGTTGAACGAAAACCCAATAATACGTTCTTAAAACCGCTTTTGGTTTGCCGTATAAAAGACATCATCTCTCTTTCAACTTCGCGAAAGGCCTCACAGCAGTAATGTAGACCGATGTTTTTTGTTACATCGTCCACTGTACGAGCCACAACACGAATACACTTGGCATGCACCACGTTGTCGCACTGCAGCAGCAGACGGCAAGATCATTTGCGGTAATACCCTTATTACAGGTTTGAACAACGCAGACAACAGACATTATTAAGACTTACCACTGTACCTTTACATATGAAGAGATAAGAATGTGCAGCTGCACCGAGAGAGCGGGAGAGTGAGAGAGCGGGTAAGCGGGTGAGCGTGGGAGCAGGCTTATCGTTTAGCTGTGGCGACGGCGCAAGCTAAACGGAGAAGGCACAAAGAGAAATGCAAAAAAGTTCAAAAGCATACACACTGGCAACACAACTAAAATGTGAAATTAATAACAATAAAAAAACAAAACAGAAAAGCTGCATGCACACAAAGTGAACGGGAACGTTATTAGCACAAATTATAAGATTTATATAAAGACCCGGTTGTTTTTATGCAAAATAACACAAAACGAGAGCGCAAGAAAAAACACCTCCCTTCACTTCCACATATTTTCTTTTGTGGATCTAATTTTTTAGCGGGACAGTTTACGGACTTGTAGATTTCTAAGCAGACTGACCGAAGTGTGCAGTTTTTCTTGGTATGTTCATACTCCTGGTACTGTTTGCATTGTACAGGACCGTGGCGTTTGTGTGGTTCTTTCAAGTGCAGCTTGTAGAACGGGTGCACTTCGATTTTCTTAAGCGCTTTACTATCTGGTTCGAGCTCGACCTTGAAGAATGGTTTTGGGTTTTTGTTTCTGCTTATTATATTGTTGACATTTGCCACGTACTGGCACTGAAGCCCTTGTCCTTAAAGGTTAATAGAATCTCAGAGGGGCCGACGTCTGGTAGGATTCCTATTAGTACAACTTGTAGTCCCTTGCTGTTTTCTAGTTGATAGATGCATTAGTTTTTTTTTTTGCTTGCTCCGGGTATTTAGACACAGCTCGGAAAAGTTTTTTGGGTTTCGTTTGGACTTTGCCTTCGTAAATTCAACCTTTAACAACATAAGAAGCTAACTTCGGCATGCGATGCTTAAATGCCCTTGCAGTAAGTAAAAGAAGAAGAAAATGCTCTGAGCTTTCGTTTTCTCAGGTCCTGAAGTAAGATAAATGATGCAAGCGAAAAATGTTGCGAGCGAAAAAGTTTGAAATCGAAAAATGTTTCGAACGAGCAATAATACAAAAGGGCCATAGCTCAAATGTTATGCAAATATGTTTCAAATGGGCTAAAATATTCATTTTTATACCCTTGCAGGGTATTAAATTTTTATGCAGAAATTTGGAACGCAGTGACGGGGACATTTCAATTTTATTAAAATAACATCCTCTAAATCTTAAGTTTTTCTTAAAAAAAAAAAACGTTTTTAGGTACATTTTCGCTTTGAAAAATTGCAACTCTAAAAGTTTTTGACCAATTTGAAAAACTCCTGGCCTTTATAGCTTTGTGGAGCAGCTTAAAGGAAAATAACAACTTATTGTTTATTTCGAATGAGAAATACAACATTTTTGTTTGGAAATATGAAAACTGCACTTTTATTTCGTGTTTTTTGACTTTGAAAAAATCATCATAATTTCATAAATTTTCGGTATTTTTTCATATTTGTCTTGTTTTATTCGTAATTGACTAGACAACAAAAATTGGTGTTGAGAAATAGTGTCCTTTTCTTAAAAAAAATGGCGTCGCTTTACTGAAGAAATTTTTGCAGAATTTTCTTTGCTATAAAGCCCACGGAGGGCGAAACTTTTTAAACGAATGCAAAACCGAGGAAATCGGTTCGTGCGCTCTGGAGTTATAGCGTCAGTATATTTGAGCACAAACTCCAGAATAAAAAAATACTCTGTTATATAATACCTTAAAAGTGGACATGAAATTGTCGTGTTTAATATGTGTAGCGCCAAATAATGTCATCTAGAAAGAGTTTTCTTTCGTTTAAAAAACAAGTCGTTTATTCTGTTTTCTTGTTTGCAAATCAGGCTTACTGTCCAGGACGGAAAGAAATGCAAGCCAAGATGCGACCGGAAGTAAACTGATCCTCCAGGGCCTGCTCGACCTTGCCGTACTTCTGCGCTCCAGGTACTTTTTCATTAGATTTTCGCTGCGCTTGCTGGGCATGCTTGCGGTTACGCTTGCCTCCCAGGCAGCACGTAGTGAGACTCGTATCACTGACGGAATGGCGTGGCATCGACCACCACAATGCTGTTCTTCACCAAAGTCTTGGTGCGCACCAGCTCGTTGTTGGAGGCGTTGTACACCACATCTGCGATACGGGTCTTGTGTGTCGTGCCAAGGCAAAGTTGCCGGTTTCCAGGCGCAGAGCGAGCAGCTTGGAGTTACCCGGTAATGCCACTTTACGCTTTACCAATGTGCAAAAGGATGATCCCAATCACCGTATATACGGACTTTGCAGCCATTCTTTAACCCGATGAGAAGGCGATTAGTAATAAATTATTTTATTTAAGTACACATGCATATTAAATAAAGTGTGCATATGATAATAGTTCAAAGAAATTTAAGTCAGAGACAACATTAGAAGTAGGGAAACATTTTCTAGGCCCCATTTACACTAGGCTGCGATATGGCGTTATTGCGTTATCAGAGCAAACTCAGATTTTTTTTTACATAGGAATTGCATAGGGGCCCAGAGGTACAAAAAAGTTGCGACCAAGTTACGTTCAAGTTACGTTTCACCACCAAATCAAAAACAAAACTTAGTAACTGACCGTTGAAGCAGTGCACTCTTGGGGATTTATGGTCTGAACTTCTGTATCTGCGGATAAAAAATATGGCAGAATTCAGCGATGTTCTCCGACATATACAGAAAGATAAAATACAATACAAATGGATCGACGATAGCTGATAGCTTGGATGGGCCTCTTTCAAGAATCGCAATATGGCGTTTTTTAAAACCGTTAAAACACTTTTTTTAATAAAAACTAAGAACAAGTTTTAAAATAATGTACAAATAATTAATTATTTATTAAGTGGTCCAACAAGAAAATTTAGGCTCAACGCGATCCCAATGTGTTTAGCACTTTCGTTTGTATTTTCTACCCAAGTTTCTTGAACAGGTTGCTCCCAATGTCTGCAAATTCTTTAACGGATACCGTGATAAACTTTTTGGTGAGGGTATACAACCAAGTATTTTAATAGCCTCACGACAGAACTGCAATAAAATATGGCACATTATTGCTCCGGGTGCGCCAGAGGCTCGCTATAGTGCGGTATTCCGTAGAGGAGCCCAAGGAGTACGAGGCAATCCCAATTCGCTTCTTCAAAGAAAGAGATTGAAGAAAAGTAGTATCTTTCTTTCGAAAATAAGGGAGACAGTAAGCCAGCAATATGGCCAAAGTTGTACAGGTCCTTGAATGTTGCCGTCGGCAGCCCCCAAAATACATGAAAATGATAACTTTTTGTTGATCCATGGCTAATAATATCAGGCTTTCGTCGTTGTTGAAATTGCTCATGATCGTAAATCTTTTTACTTTTAAATAAATGCTGGCAGCTGTTAAAAATAAACGCAATAACTCAGTAGAAACACACATTCTACGTTATCGCGTTTCCTTCGATATCGATAGGTAACTCACGTTAGTGTAAAATTCCTATTAGATTCTCTCATTAGTAATTCAAAGCATATTTATTGAAATATTTTAAAAGAAGTTCCCATCCAAATATCTAAGTATGAGGAACAAGAATTCCAAAATTCTGATAAATTTGATATATGCCATATTCCCATTTTATTATATAGGGTTAGGGATCATTGCCATTTTACTGGTAATTTTAGAGGTGCTGCACATAATGCATGCAATTTCAAATATACAGGGGTGTTACAGAAACCACTTCCGCTGCAAAAACACTGGAAAACAATTCCTAGGTGCCACAGCACTTCCACTACAATATTTTTGGTGTATTTGAAAATACCAAAGGTGACGTCAATTTCAATGCTTATAGATCGATACATTCAAAATTTTGAAGTCGGGTTCAGTCGTCAGTCGACAGGCAGCGACTAGAGCTGGGTAGCCATTTTTATTTATTCTCGCTTAACACTTAAACAATTAAATTACACTTACATTTTTTTTAATTAAAGTAAATAAAACTAAAGTTATTTAACAAAAATGGACACAAAAATAACAAAGCCGACCATTTACATGCATGATTACATCTGGCAACATGGCAACCCTGCCAGCGAATTTTGAAGGGTTTGTGAAAAAGCTAAAAACGCAAAACATTTTCAATGTTGTATGGCACCAAGGAATTGTTTAAGCGGAAATGCCTTATTGTGGAAATGAAAACACCTGTGTTTTGCATGGCACCCCTGATAAAGTCCCCCATTTAATTCCGTTAGTTTTCCATAACTTCTCCAGGTATGATTGTCATTTATTGTGACAAACCTTATTAAGAAATGTCAGTTATTCCATCAGATAAGGTGCATTATAATTCCCTTTCGAAAGTAATAACTACTACTAACTAATTGAAGACAATCAATTAAAAATAACACAAGTTATTTTTTTTAATCAGGGAGAATTTTCCTTAATGAGGATTAGGCACCCATTCCTTATGCATTTTGGGATTCAGTTGAGAGGTTAACAGAATCATCTCTACCTCCCTGGGAAAGCATTTTATAGCTTAACAGATTTTAATTGTCCTTTAGAAAATTATGTTCATGCACAGAAGGTGTGGTAAAAATGTTAGTGCAATCATTTAAAAGATTATTTAGAGTTATATTTAAAAGGCCGTCAGCCGATATGGTACACAGGGGGATCAACGGATGACCAAGTCATCTGACGTAACTGTGTGCACCATCAATAGTGGAAGCAGGTCCTCGGGCGAGTTTGATCGGGGATGCTGACCAAATGTAGTTGGGCGGAACTCGGCAAGTCTTTAATAGGCTTCCCCTTAAGTCAGGCATGTTAAGTGACCCGTGGCCCCTGACTTTTGGTTCGCAGCTGAGTGGTAAATCCGGACCCTTCTAGGGCCGGGCAACCCTGGGTCGTAAGATGCCTTGCCGCGGCTTTATCCCAATTCAATGCCCCACACCCCCACTGGCCCGCCGCGCTTTTCAGGTGGAGCAATGCGGGCGTCTATTAACTATCATCATAGTTGTTCATCAGCAACACCCACCGGAACTCACGGGAGAGGATATTCCCCAACTTTTGTCGGAAAAGGACGAGGAGGAACTGTTGAGTTCCAAAATGGTCTCGGCATCTCACATTTTATCGGGAACCGTCATAGACAAAGACCCGAGGGAAGAGCTAGTAGCACTTCCCAATCCAAGCACAAAGGTGGGGCTCAGCTGGGCACCACCAATGAAAAGAATTTTGCACAGCCCACACGCCAGGTTAAAAGGGCGAGGGTCAATAGAGCCCGCTTCATATCGGCAAGAATGCTAGGAATGAGGGTGAAGGCAAAACAGACCCAATTCCATGGGGAGATCGTGGAATATAAGGCATACCGTAAGACGAACCCAGCGGCGCTCCAGCCCTCTCAGGTTAAGCGCGATCTTTCACTAGAGGTGTGCGAGATAGCACCCAAGAGGGCGAAGGACCAACAGAGCAAACCTAGCGCCACAACCTTCGTCAATAAGGCGAAGTTTATCGAGGTGGCCAGAGACAGTTTGACTATGGCTCTGGTGGACGAATTCCACGACACCGGTCGTCTGCTGTCGGAGAAGTGGTGGTCGAGACCAAGTTAGCCGACATGGTGACCAATTGGTTGGCCGGCCTTATCTCCTCCTTCGACTCCTTAGACGTGGTCAGGGGGCACCGGGTCATCAGGTGCGACGATGGATTTTGGTGAGCTTCCCGGAGGGGTGTGTGCCTTAGATTAGCGACACATGATACAAGAATTCCCCCGACACAACCCCAACTAACGCAGACGTCGAAACTTGTGCAGATTATTCTGAAGCACAGCTCTCATGCTTCAGCAAATCTCAAGATCCTTCTCAGGGAGAAAGATATCGAAAGACATCGGACTGATACAGGAGCCTTGGACCAGGGACGAGCAAGTCGCTGGTCTAAGAATCCCAGGATACACACTACTGTGGACCAACTCGGTGGGTAGGTCGAGAGCCTTCACAGTAATTAAAACCAACTATAACGCTTTTCTTTGTTCCAATATCAGCACACCAGATCTATCAGTAGCTGGATTCATGGCAGCAGATGGGAGCGGAGCACTGATCGCCTCATCTTACATAGCCCACGACGACCCGGCCCCGTCAAGCTTCTGCAAAGGGCCGAAGACACAAGGACGTCCCTGGTGCTGGGATGCGACGCGAACGCGAGGCACTTGCTTTTTTTTTGATAATATTATTTGTCGCAACGTTACTATATGTAACAAGAGTAACACACCAACCTTCACATTTCCTAGTACGAGAGGTTTTCATGGTTGGGAAGAGGCCTTAGATTTCACCGTACAAATATAATATGGTAACTATAAGGTCGCGAACTTCAGAGTGTCGACTCAACTCTCCTTTTCGGACCACAGATTTATTTTCTTCGACTTGTATAAGACTAAGGCACATCCCGATCCGCTGGAGGGAAGCCAAAGTCATATTTATACCAAAGCCAGGGAGAAGGGGACACATTCTAGCGAAGGACTATAGGCCGATCAGCCTAACCTCCTTTGTCCTGAAGACCCTAGACTACTGAATGTTCACTTCCGGGCAAAACTTGAAAGACACCACCGCGCAGCATGCATACCGAAAAGGTCGGTCGACAGGAAGTTGTAGGTCAAGTCGAGAAGACACTGCAATACAAACAATACACGATGGCCGTCTTCCTAGACATTGAAGATGCGTTCAATAACGTAAACGCCGACTCCATCCTGAGATCCCTTGCCTCGATTAGCATTGAGAGAGGCATCAGAGAATGGATCGGAGTCATGCTAACGAGTAAGACGATCACAGCCGAACTGATTGGCACTCAGCTTACACAAACAGTGAAGAGAGGCACACACAGAGGCGGGGTTTTATTGCCCCTATTTTGGCTGATAAACATGAAAAACATATTGGAAGAGCTCAATATGGCTGGCGTCAAAGCAGAGGCCTACGCAGATGACGTACTGCTAGTATCATACAATAAAGACAGACCCGCTGGTCCGATTAAATATATGGGCAAAGACCTGTGGATTAGGTATCAACCCAAACAAAAAAAAAACATATGCTCTTCATCAGAAGAATTAAGATACCAGGATACAACATGCCCACGATAGGATGGCATAGAGCTAAAACTATCAGAGCAGGCCGAGTATCTCGGTGTGATACTAGACCCGAAGCTCTCATGGAAGAAAAGCGTTACAGAAAGAGTCAGGAAGGCAAATACTGCTTTCTACTCTTGCAGGAAAATGTTAGAAGACAAATGGGAGACTACACCCAAAGACCATAATATGTCTTTACAATTCGGTAGTTCGGCCAATTTTAACATACGGAGCCCTAGTGTGGTGGCCAGCGCTAACTAGGGCTTACAACACCTCAAAATTAACAAGGATACAGAGAGCAGCGTCTGCTGGTGCGACAGGGGCAATGCGCTCATGCCCCGCAGCAGCACTAAATGCTATCCTGGACATAATGCCGATAGAACTGTTTGTAAAGGACACTGCCGCGCAGAGCGCAGTTAGTACTAGCCAGCACAAACTAGGGCTTATAACATCTTAAAATTAAGAAGGGGGGATCAAAGGGGGCAATGCGCTCATGCCCCGCAGGAGCACTAAAAACTATCCTAGGCATAATGCCGATAGAACTGTTCGTTAAGGACATGGTCGCTGTTGGGGGAAATACGACGCAGGTCATGGCAAAATACTCGAACGCATTAAAATACAGGCAAACCCAAAAATGGACTGCATGACCACGCAGATTAACTTAGAAAATTAATACACGACCACATACCCTAAAAGGGAAGATTGGATAAGGGATAGAGTAACCTCGGTCCAGACAAATATCTACGACCATTTTAAGCTGACAGCCAACAAGGAATGGTCAAGAAAGAGTGAGATAAGAGATCGAAGAATATTTGCCGAACTTCGACAAGAATCGAGCAAGAGAGCTGCTGTCCAACAGTTATTTTGATTTCAGGAGATTTACGGCGGTTGCAACAGGTCATTGGGCGGTCGAAACGCATGCAATGAAGGTTGGACTGCCATATAACGCAAGCTGTAGAAGCTACAAGGAGATTACGGAACAAGAGTCACCAGAGCACCTGCTCTGTCTCTGCCCAGCCCTAAACCTCGCTTGACTTTGTCACTTCGGTGCCTACTAGAGGTGTGCACGAATACAGTCAAAGCAGCATTTTGTACTCTCACTCAAAGTTCAGTTTGACTGAGTGAGACATTGAGTAAAACGGATTTGGCAAATGTGGTAAAGGCATGAGTAAAAAATTTACCATATCCGAAAGCCGAAGCAATAGACGAATGAGTTTTCCGACCGAGTACTCGGTTAGTTGTGCACCGAAGTTGGTGACGTCAAAATTAATGCGTGTTTGTTTTTTATTATGTATGTACATATATTATGCTGTACATACGCAATTACTAAAGTACTTACGCTTTCCTCCAAGCTCTGCATTCTTATTAGTAAATTTGCTGGTCTGCTGCATTTGCACTTTAAGCAATAAATGACGAAAATGCCGAAATTTTATCCGAGTACTTGAAACATTTCATCTTCACTCACTCATTCTATCCGTTTCGTTCCGGTTTCAATTCCACTCATTCCGATTACAAGGAAAACAACACTCACCAATCCGTAATTCACTTATTTGACATCGTTTCGGCACGCCGAATTGAAACTCAGGCTTGTACTCAAATATCCGAAATTTTGAGTGCATTCGTGCAGACCTCTAGTGCCTACCAGTTGGAGTGACTAGACTGCATAGGAAAGCTGAAGGTCTCAGCAATGCTAGGCTTTCTCAGCGACTGAGGGTGGTACTAAAGTACGACTACGACCACAACAGAACAACAGAGGAATTTGATTAAAAAGAAGCTCAGCTCTAATTGGAGGCCAAAGACAAGGACCTCACCACTGTAACTTACCTACCTACTTAAGTTGTTTAAATTGAGTATATCTCGGCATATTCTCCTAACCTTTTTTTTGTGCCAATAGCTAATAATACCCCTGAAGATTTTAGTTTTTTCTCAATAACCATAGTAAGTTCTTTATGGTCCGCCACGGTGGAAAGATTCTTCTCATCTCCTAATTTTTTACTTAATGAAAAACTCACTGCTTTCACTCCCGAGCACATAAATAATATATTTAATAAACATAGAGCCGCGCTTCCGCCAGCTTTCAGTAGAAAAAAATTCGGTTGAACATATTTCGCAAGCTCTGGTCTTATGTCTTTATGTAACATCCCTAGAGCTTGTGACGCAGCCTCTGTTGCCTTCGGTACTATTTCTCTTGGCCTCATTCCCAAAGGCTTGGCGAATTTGTGTAGATGTGTTTATATCTTCTAGTTAAGCATTGGTCTATCTTTTGGCAAGTTCTCCTTTTATTAAATATTTTGTTGTTAAATATATTTGGATCATAGTAAAGAAAATAGTAATAGTATGAAAAATGTTAAGGGTGAAGTTATTTGGCCGCAATGTATATATAACTTATAGTCCAGACGCCCTTAGGTCTGCCAGCTATGGCAAGAGGTTTGAGAGGCCCGAAGGTCTGCCAATAATGGGGGACAGTTGAAGAGGCCCTCGGGTCTGCCAAATATGGAGTCAGGTTTGAGATACCCTGAGGTCTTTCAAACACGGTGAAAAAAGTTTAACGCTAGTATTACCGGCTCAATCTCCTTTTTGGTGCTCCCTAATGACTCCTTAATCCCCGCGGCTACCGCTGGACTTCCTTTGTCGATTGCCGGTGGAGACTGTTAACTAACAAAGCCTGTGGCCCCCTTTATATAGAAAACTGGCGGGGAATAGTGTGCCCGCAGTTTGGCCGCATAAGTGTGCCCGATCAATTTCGGGCCAGTGTTCAGACTGGCACACCATTCCGCACGATTTCATATGTTTGTGCGCACTACGCGTCATAATTTTTGACGTTGATGCACTAAGATCAGTACAATCAAGTGCAAGATTTAACAACAATTACGTGCTTGTTCGTGTTAGGTGTTAGTAGGCGCAACAGATGAAAGTATAGAAAAAGAAAAGGAGGAATTGACTACAGGCGTGCTAACAGTTTGTTTGCTTGAACGCATATTAAGCGTGTTAAAATTAAA
>VNJU01003495.1:0-16490 GCA_008042675.1 Drosophila seguyi | reverse complement strand
CATCAACGTCCAAGAAGAAAAAAAAAAAAAAAAAAAAAACTCCGCGTATCTTCGGGTGTTCCACAAGGGAGTCACCGTGGGCCACTTTTGTTTGTCATTGACTTGCCTAATGTGGTTCTTAATTCCCACGTGACGATGTACGCTGATGACGTAAAAATATGTTTGCCACTGACAAATTATGACTCTTATATGCTTTTGCAAACTGACTTAAATAACATACAGTCTTGGTGCATAGACACTTTGCTGTTTCTCAACAACTCTAATTCTAAAATTATGTCCTTTTTTCGTAAAAATTGTTTGTCTGCAAATTATTCTATAGGGACGAGTGAGCTTGAACGCATTATTCTGTCAATGATTTTGGAGTTCTTTTCACCCACAATTTAAAATTTAACAAACACATTGGCTTAATTGTTAGTAAAGCTAGAGGGTCTAAGGAGTTTGAAGATCCTTACACCACAAAACTCCTTTATGTCTCTTTGGTTCGTCCTATTCTCGAATACTGTTCGTGAGTATGGTCACCTCAATATGCGAAGTATCAAAAAGCAAATTCTTTTATTTGCTCTACGGGGATTATACTGGGACCCACATTGTCGTCTTCCGACTTACTTCGGCAGGCTGCGCTTTCTAAGCCTGTTATCTCTAATGGATCGTCGGACCTGTCTCGAATACTGTTCGTGAGTATGGTCACCTCAATATGCGAAGTATCAAGAAGCAAATTCTTTTGTTTGCTCTACGGGGATTATACTGGGACCCACATCGTCGTCTTCCGACTTACTTCGGCAGGCTGCGCTTTTTAAGCCTGTTATCTCTAATGGATCGTCGGACCTGTCATGGAGTGATTTTCCTCTATAAACATGTTAATGGCCATATATCTTAATCCTATCTCCTGAAATTTTCTGTCCCAGCTAGACCGTCTCGTCACTTTCGGCCGATCGCTCTTGACCTATGCAGAACTAATTTCGAGCTACATGATCCTTACCGTGTTTTATGTAATATTTATAATGAATTTTAGTTTTTGTTACATGTTGAATTGTCCTTAGAATATAATTCACAAATTCTATTCAAACACCTATCCTTGCCTCAGCCCACCTGATGTAAGTTGGAGCATATAATTAAAAAACTCTTATTATCCGGCCTGAGGTGAGGAAAATACTTTTTAATAGCAGTTATTTTGCTATTGTTTGAAATAAATAAATAATTGAACAAGAATATCTTTTATTCTTGAAAGTGGGAATTTGTCTGCTAACAGCTTCTTTTTGATTTGACGATAGTCAACTACTAATTGCCATCTCTTTTCCGCCGAATTAGGCAGTGATTTCGTGGGTAGCAAGGAAACTGGGCTATTATATTCTGATATTGAAGGCTCGACAATTTCATCTCTTAGTAATTTGTCAACTTGCCTTTGAATTTATGGCATTTGACTTTCTGGCATTCTATAGTTTAAATGTAGACTGGAGTTTTGTCATTTAATCTAATTTTTTGCATACAAAAGTTATTAGCTGATATGGTTTCTGTTTCGTGACCAAAAATATCGCTGTATTCGGTGCAAAGTTTTGTTAAATCGTTTTTAAATAACGACGGAAATTCAAGAAGCTTTAATAATTCTGAAGTCCTTCGTGTACTACGTTCTGTATTTGCATTGTAAAAATCATAATCATTTAATGATTTGCTTATTATGTTTATTGTCTTATTAATAATGCGAATCAACACGTTCTGCGTGTTTAGAATTGCACTTGCTATTATAATGCCAGGTTGCAATTCCTGATTGGGGATGAGAACATGCGTGTCAGTAAAAATTAGTTGAATCTTTCGAATCACTTCTGATCTAGCTGGCAAAACTATTTCATTATCTAGTGAATGTGTTATAGGAATTTATATATCCCTGAAATTTTCGGACCTCAAAGTAAACCAATCTTCTTGGTTGTGGAATTCTAAAATACAATTGAATTTCTTAATGAAATCCAAACCAATTATACCATATAGGAATAGGTATATAGGTATAGGAAAATTGTCAGATACAATATGGAATTTAATGGTATTCCTGCAGTTGCAACACACATTTCCAAATCTATAGTACCTAGAGACTGAATTGTCCCTTTCTCTATGATATACTAGTTGTATTTAGCGAATTTAAATCATTCAAATTATTATTTCTGCATTTAAGCAGGGAAATTTCTGCACCTGTATCTATTAAAAGAGTTACCATTGATTACCGCCGCGTCCTCTGTTTCCTCCATGTAACCACCTCGGCTTTTATAATTATAATTATAGTTATTATAATTTTCTTGGCCATAATCTCTGTTGTGGTAATTTCCTCGGTTATTATTTCCTCGATAGTTTGTTATAGAATAATACACTATTCGAATTGCCGCTCATTTCGGTGGATGTACTTTTCAATTACACCATTCATGGTGTTAAAATTTCCTGCTTCTAGTATGGTCTTGAGCTTATCATGCTCACAATTCTTTATCATTGCAAAGATAGCTTCCTTAGTAGCAAATTTGTCTGCATTATTGGAATCTAGACCATCATCTATGTAGGCTGCCTCAAGCGACCTTCGAGGTTTTATATTTCTGTGGTATATTGCGCTGCAGTCTTGCCACGCTCTTGTGTATTAAGAAAGTTAGCTTTAATGACATCAGGCAATTCGCCTTTAACTGATGCCTTCAATACACTTATTTTACCGATAATAGTATGTTCTGTTTCAACTTTGTAAGATAACGGACCAAATGTCTTTGTCTTGATTACTTCCACTGCTGGCAATTCCTGATCTCCTTTTATCAGATCTGTTAAAAGGAGAGCCTTAAGGAATCGATTTAGATTAACCTTTTTGCCGTCAAACTCAGGTTTTGTGGACGAAATTTATCGCACGTATTCCCTTGACGCTGCGACAGAGTTTGTTTGTCATTGTGTTTGTATTTTCTTTTACGCTTGAATCCTCTTCTTTAATTTCCAATTCGGATTCTTCTAAGTTTTCAATATCCTCACTGATTTCAGAGCCTGTGTAAAATACCTTTTTGTTAACCTTTCTTTTTCTTTGTGAATTAATTGGCGTGCTGCATTAAAGCTTCTTACCAATATCTGTGCATGTATATTGACAGTGCCTTGTTGCACTTATCTATTTTGTGTCATGCACTTGTACGATTTGTCGAAAGTCGTTTTAATGGCTTCCCTTTTTATATATTTATAAATATATGTTTTTTTTGTATTTGTTCTTTTATTATTTATTTTAAAATTATGAATTTTTTTTTAATATATGTATATATATATATATATATACTTTTATATATTATAACATACAGTTACCATAATCGTTTATTTACTTAAGACCGTATCTAGGTCGTTTGCATGGCTGAAGGTCCTCTTGTGATGCATTTATTATTCTTTATGTGAGCTTTGTAAATAATGATTGCACACATAATGGCAACGATTATTGATTATTTTTTGCTCTTTTTTGTGTTTTCTGAATTGTGTTGTTCAGTGTGAATAAAAAAGAAACTGTCACACAAAGACACCCTGATACGAAAATTGTCGACGAATTCTCAGTAACTGAGCATCAGCTACTGAGCAAAACGAGCCAAGTGGAAATAGAAAGTGTCTTCTTTGCTGCTGTGTACGATATTTTATATTTGTACCCCCTCTGCCCACCAAGCTTCCGAGCTCGGCTGCCCTTGCGCTCCTGTATTTCGGGCCTTCGCGAGGTGTCCATCGAGCGTGCCAATGCTCCCCGCTCTTCAGCAACCATCCGCCGCTCATCGGCCCCTTCGAGCTTCCGCGCTTACCTCCTTGTGAGCTCCCGCGTCCCGAGCTCGTGGCTCAAGTTGGATCCTGCCGGCGATCTCCTATTCTCGCTTTAGCGGAGTAAAGCTGGCGGTAGCGCGGCTCTATTTTTATTAAACATATTATTTATGTGCTCAGGAGTCAAAGCAGTGCGTTTTTAATAATAAAAAATTAAGAGATGAGAAGAATCTTTCCACCGTCACCTGAGTTCTCGGTGTGGCTAACACCACACGCGCAGCACTTATACATGCACAAATGACACTTTCAAATTAGGCAAAGTCTCCCAAGTGAACAAATGTACGAAGTGAGCGACAAAATTCGTTCACTCGTTGAGCATAGAGCAAGCCTAGAAAAAACGAATTTGAAGTTTTTTTCGTTTCTGTTTTCAATCGTATGAGCGTGTAACAGATCGATTGCTGACAGCTTAAACAAAAAGAACACTTTTTGCAAGCTCTTGTAATAATACCAAATTTTTTTGATTTATTGGTCGGAGCAACACAAGTCGCTACGAACGTTCTTTAATGATTCCTTCAATATTCTTAAACGTCGGACAATAACAACACATCAGGTTTTAAATAAAGTTCTAGGTAGTTCTCAAGTGATTGACACTTGAAATGACTCCAGACTCTACATGATTGTCCATAATCAGCCTGTGAACATTCTGTTTCACTTACATTAATATAAAAAAAAAAATTTTCGAGGTGGGAGAGATGGCTCGTCAAGTCTTTGAGCAGAGTCAAAATATTCATAAAAAGAAAGGAAAATCTTCTCTATTCGGATACTGAGATTTTAATACAATTAAAGGGACATATACACCTAAAAAAATTTGTTTTCAATATTTTTTTCTTTTATTTTCTTAAAGATTGATATCTTAAGAATGTCTGGACCAAGTCTCAAATCAAAATTCGAAAAAAGTACGAAGTTATGACGAAACTATGCTTTCCAAGTCGGTAGAAATATCTCGAAAACCATTGAACCGATTGCCATGAAATTTTCTGTGAATATTCTATACATAAATATCTAGTCTTTATCGTAGGTTTTTTTTTAACTTTTAGTTTTTTTTATTGGAAAAATAAGGACGACTTTTTTTATGAACATCGCAACTGTCAAAAATCGATATTTCCAAAATCGGCTATGATAAAGACTAGATTAAGTTTCTATTTTAATAATCTATTTGGTTTTTTAATTTTAGATTATTTTTGAGGTAACGGTATATGGTATCGAATAGAAATAGAAACGGACGGACAGACGGACATGGCCATCCGACTGTATGATGGCGCTGTCGGCTCTGAATGAGCAATCTTCGGCTTCTTTGACGATCCGGACTCTGGGGTCGTGTCAAAAGACCGATCCCGCTTGGCCGTGGCTTCAATGGGATTTAACGGTGAATTCCGGATACCTGGGACCCCGGGGAATACGCCCTTCCTCATTACTCGTGGGATCAATACATAGATACCATTATTAATAACTCAGAAGCAGGGTGCTCAAGCAGACTCAAATCGCTAAACATCGAACCCATTCGGGAGCTCGAAGTAGCCATGGGCATTTGTTCACAAGTCTCTGGCACCTCTGTAAAGCCGCTGTTCTCGGGCAAACGGCTGAAGTCGATGGGGCACCAGCTCAATTTTGCGTGGGGCACGGCTACATTTATGCTAAGGGCCGCCACGCACCCAAAAGAACAGGCGGAGGCTCCCGTTCCCGCAGCGGAGAAGCCCATCTGCTCCAAGGCCAATGCTCCTGATATGGCTGCTTTGACACCATAGGGCACCGCGTTGACCTGGGAGCCCGCAGGACCGCGGAAGATCCTGCGCCCTCCACTCCACAGGCACATCACGCGCGAAGCCGGGCGCACAACTTGAGGCAGCGGGCGCGTAACCAACAGTGCGAGGCGCACACCGGAGAAGGAGGCCCTTCTAGGCAAAAATCGTGGCCGGAAGATGGCGGCTAGAGGCGTTGCTAATTAACAATAATTTAACATTTGTTCCCCTTTCACAGTTCATAACTGAAGACCTGGTGGCAGTGTGGGTCAAAATACCCACTGCCCATGGCGAGCAGGAGGCAGTGCTCGTCTCCGCTTATCTGTCCTGGGACTCGTAGGATTTACCTACGGCGGCTACCTGTGTCCTGATAGAGCAATGCCAAAAGAACCGGCTCAGGTGGATAATTGTCTGTGATGTCAATGCGTATCACACGGTCTTGGGGAGGAGGGACACAAATAAAAGAGGCCTTCTTGAGTACATTAATTAATAATTACTAAATCAAGGCAGCGAACTTACATTTATAAATGCGATTAGAGAGGAAGTCCTTTAAAGACACGTCGTCGCATTTGATCACCCGGTGCCCTCGAACCATGTCCGAGGAGTCAAAGGATGGTGTTGGTCCAGTTGGCTCAGATAGAATTTTGTCTGATACCATTTCAGACAGTCTGGTATTGACCTCATTCCATTTCTCCGACAGAAGGCGCCCATCATCATTAAGTTCGTTCACCGGTGCCATGGCTATGCTGTCCCCAGCCACCTCGCTGAATTTCTTCACCAGCTTGACGAAGGATGTTGCTCTGGCGACTCCTTTGGCGTCGGTCTCATTTCGGAGCGATCTTACTCACTTCATGTGAGCGACTGGAACGCTTCCGGGTGCTCCCTCTCAAATTTTTCAAAGTCTGCGATCACGGCCTGGAATCGGGCTTTGTATTCTATATCTTGCTAATCAGCTTTGCCATCCTTCTCATTCTTGACTATCCTTGCCAGAAAGAAAGCTTTACTGGCCTACGCTTTCTTTTGATGATGGGAAAACGACTTTGGCTTGGTTTGGTTCGCCTTGGTGGTTTTCGTAGTTTGTTGTGTCGTTTGGGGAGTGGCTGGCCCACATGTTCATCGTCATTTATGTCCTCTCAACCACTTTGAAAACGTTGAAACCACTCGTGCACTCTGCTACGGGATAGGCAACCATCGCCATAAACTTGTTTCATTAATTTAAACGTTTCGGCAAAAGTTTTACCAAGTTTAAAACTAAATTTAATAATGTCTCTTTGTTCGAAACTCATTTTTGTACCGATGACAAAAACATGCGCACACTTGCAAAACATTAAGTTCACTTCCAATCGATGAAATGTCATGAAATTTGTACTGGAAGTCGATAAAAGATAGCTGATTCCAACGCACTAGCCGACATATAAATGGCGCCACCAGAGGGCGCTAAATTCAAAAAGTCCTGTTTACTTTGGAACGCACCTTGTACTTGTATTTCGGCATTTTTAAAGGGCAAATGATGCGGTCATACTTTCATATCTATTGGTCTTTCTCTCTGCTCCGAATTTTGTGTATTTTTACTTTTTAAGCCCCCGGGGTTTTTGTAAATTTTTACTAAACTGTTTAACTCACTTCAGCCGTTTGGTACCGCGCGTACATGAGCTTTGTTTTGTGTTATAATTTGTATTAATTTCACTTTTAGTTTTGTGCTACGACGGTTTTCTTAATTCTCTTTTGTGCCTATCCCGCTTCTTTTCGCTTAGGTTCCGTTTGTGTTTGGCTGCAGCTAAGCGGTGCTAAGTCCTCTCGCTTCTCTTTTCGCTCTCTCTCTCCCACTCACCCACGTTGACGGTTCTCCTCTTTTGCACAGTGTCTTTAAATTTTGTCTGTGGAGTTAAAAACTGCCAAAAAATGTTTTGGCAGAATATCCAATGATTTGTTCCTGGCTTTGCCAGGTTGTACACGCTAAGTGTGTAGAATCGACGGGCCGTATCGCCGATGTAATTTGCAGTAAAATGGGATTACACTACTGGTGCCAGTCCTGTAGAGAGGTTGAGAAGGAAATGAAATCCTTCATGCGCCAGACCAGAAAAAGCGAATGATCTGTTCACCGCGTTAGACACCCAGTTGTATATTCTAAAGCTATTAAATGAGTCGCCAAAGCGCAAAAAATCTGTTGCAAACTTTGATCGTGACTACCCCCTGTCTACAGCCCCCGACCCAAATACCAAGCCCAATGGTTTTGAAATCGAGAACAATAAAAGATTCGGTAACCGAATGTACAGGGGTGGAAATGGCAACTGGTCCGCCTCTTATTTCTCTTGTGTCCGCTACGGTGCCCTAAACTTCGACGCCGCAGGCTGCCATTCCAAAAACTCCCCAGGGTTCAGGCCGGATTACCGGCTGTAGGTAACACTGTGTTACCAAAGACCCTCACAGCTGTTCCACCATCAAAATAATATTTGTTTCGCCACTGACCTCGCATCGAAAGATGTTCTTGACCATATTCAAGGCAAAGTCCAGGCCCAAAATTAAAAAAATTTAAAAGTTTAAATTTTCTTATATTAGAAACATTTCGTCTTTTAAAATTAGTGTCTCTCCGAAATCCTTTAACACGATTTGCTCTAAAGAATTCTAGGCTAAAACAAAGAAAAAGCGGCCAGCGAGAGTACGGCTCCCCATACAAACACAGACCGCTAAGACCACTGCAAAGACCACCTCGACACCCTCATTCAAAAAAACTAACCACTTCCTTCCAACTTTCCTATCAGAATATTAGAGGCTTACGCAGCAAGCTCTCCAAATTGTATTCTGACAGCTTTTCCTTGGCATCCCAGGTAACTGTGATTACTGAGACTTGGCTAAAACCAGTGATCCATAGCTCTTAGATTTTTCCGGGTAGGTACACAATTTCTGGAGTTGACCGCCCTGTCCAGCGGGTTGGTGGAGTTTTAATTGCCGTTGACCTTATCACCAAACTAGTTGGCCTTAACGATGTCACTGATATCGAATATACTGTTGTAAAACTATCATTTCCAGGTCGATTTATTTACCTTAAATGTTCCTATGTCCCTTCATTGGCTGAGGAGCCTATTTATTGGAAACAGGCTTTCAGATCAAGATCAACTCCTAACTCTGGGATACGACCTTATTGATGACCTGCTTTACATATCTTTGTCTCAAGTTAACCATGTCCACGATTCTTTAACCCGCTTACTTGTTTCGTCTCAGATCCTCTAGGTGTTGATTTAGTCAGAGCTGCTCCATTTAAGCTACCTGAAGATCCTTACCATCCTACTTTCGAAGTGACTATCGACACGGGGACGATTGTAAAGAATACATTTGTTTTTTTAACTAATAAAGTTCGCTGTTTTCGGAAAGCCAACTTTCATACGCTGAATAATTTAATATCTGAACTTGATTGGTCAAATCTGTACATGTGTACTAACATAGCAGCCGCCGTGGGCATTATTTACAGTACCATGAATTCTTTCTTTTTATCCTGTGTTCCGTTAACCTATCCGTCTGTCTCCAGTAAGCCACCTTGTTTCAATAAGGAGCTGAAAGCCCCCAAAAAAAAAGTGGAGTCTAGGCTTTATAATAAATACAAACATACTCGTTCTAAAACTGTTCTTTCTAACTATCTTAGTGCTCAGTCGACATTTACCGTGCTCAAAGCTAGGTCTTATAAAATTATTTGACTCGTTGTAAGGTTCAGTTATTACAGTACCCAAAAAAGTTGTATAACTTTGTTAACCACAAGCGTAAACCACACCTATATCCTTCCTCTCTTTCACTTAAAAACTCTTCAAAGCTCTTTCAAAACCTCTTACTTCTCTTCAACCAATCTAAACCAGATAAACCTGATGAACTCCCAATGCCCAGCTTGAACCTAATTTTCAGTCCCATCTTAGACGAAAGTTCTCTTCGGTTGGATCTTCAGCGAGTTAAGCCAGTTTATTCACCGGGTCCCGACGGAGTACCGGGCTGTGTACTCAGGTATTGTGTCGAGTCTCTGTGTAAACCAGGTCTCAAATTTTTTACCTTATTTTTAGAAGCGTCAGAATTTCCCCTTATTTGGAAGGAATCATTTATAATTCCTCTCCACAAAAAGGGTAGCAAATCGGATGCTGGTAACTATAGAGGAATCGGCAATTGTCGGCAATTTCAAAACTTTTTGAGAATGTAATTACTCCTCATCTGCAGCATTTATGCAGGTCCGTAATTTCTCCATGTCAGCATGCATTTATGAGGCGAATATCGATCACTACAAATCTCTTGGAACTTACCTGTTTCGTTATTATTAGTTTCCAACGAAGCCATAAAACTGATGTTATTTACACAGACTTTAGCAAAGCTTTTGACTCAGTTAATCATTTTCTTCTTGTAAGGAAGCTCGATTTAATGGAGTTTCCGGTTGATCTTCTTAATTGGTCTCAGAGTTATTTGCTCTATCCAACTCCCTTAGTGTCACATCTGGCGTCCCACAAGAAAGCCATCTCGGCCCATTCTTATTTAAATTGTTTATCAATGATTCGGTAGTTGTAACCAATTTAAGCGTACTTATGTACGCTGACGATGTTAAACTATTCCTGCTGTATAAGGACAGCTCATGCCAGTCAGACTTACAATCGGTTAACAAGGCCAAAGGCGTGCTGGGATTTATTAAAAGCTGGTCGAAGAAATTCGATTTTCTCTCTTTACTTACCGTCTTACGCTAGTAGACTTCTATTACTCAATCTACCATCCCCAGCTAAACGTAGAACGATGCTTGGTGTAGTCTTTCTACACAAGCTTATTCACGGAGCCATAGAGAGCCCCTACTTGTTGGGACAGCTCAACTTCCACGTTCCCCGACTAACATCCAGAACCTTTATCCCCTTAGCAATAAATCACTGTGGGAGGGAATATGATTTACATGAACCCTTTAGGGTCTTATGTACCAAATACAACCGCCTCTTTGACTGTATAGAGGGCAGAGAGCCTCCCTTGCCTTAAAACTATATTGCTAGTAGAACTAGCTCGTTATATTGCATGAACCTAAAACTAAACTTAAAAAAAAACAACAAAAACAAAAATATTCAAACCTTGCTTAAGCACGGGCTATACCGTATCCAATGGCGAACCTTTTGGATAGTCTACTTGCCAAAAGCAGGCAAGTGCAGTCACGTGAGCCCCAAGGATTACAGGCCGAATAACCTCGCCTCTATATTGCTCAAGAAGCTAGAAAAGCTGCTGCACAAATACATCAGAAATTATGTGGGAAGACTGCTGCCATCCAACCAGCACGTTTATACCAGAGGGAAATCAGTGGAGACGGCACTACACTCACTAGTAGCCACCATTGAGAGAGCCCTGCACGACAAAGAATATGCTCTCGGAGTGTTTGTGGATATATCTGGAGTGTTTAATGGATATAACGTTACCACAGACGCTATAATGCACCGCCTAGAAGAGGCCAACACGACCCCCGCCATCAACATGTGGATGAGAAATCTTCTAAGCTGTAGGCGGGTACAATCTGATTGGGGCACTACTCCATGGTGAATGGAGCTCTCAGGGGCACGCCGCAGGCCAGGTGGTGGAAGTCGACCGCCTCAAAGGATTCGAAAGGAAGGCCCCAAAGATGACAGTCTATGCTGATGACATAAGCATAATTATTACGGGAGTCTGTCCATCGACCCTCAGTTCGATTTTGGAATCAACAGAATCAGACATGTGAGAGGGCGAAAAAGGGAGGACTCAGTATCAACGCGGACAAGACGGATGCAAGGAGCCGCTATGGATTGCTTCGAAAATTAACACAACCAGGCATGGAAGCCCAATGTATTAGAGAGGGTAAAAAAAGCCACTATAGCGCTATATGCATCCAAGAAGATGCTTAGCAGCACATGGGGCCTCTCACCTGCTCTAATGCAATGGATTTTCATCTCGGTGGTGCGTTTAACTCTGCTGTATGAAGTCTTAGTGTGGTGTCAAGTCATGGAAAAGAAAACATATAAGAAGCTTATAGAGAGAACTCAGCAGCAGGCACTGCTGTGCATAACAGGGGTGCTGAGGTCAACCCCCACAAAATCACTCGAAACCATAATCGCAATAGATAGGCGGCACAAGGCCTAGTTGCATCAGGGAATATGTCTCTAGAAGGATTCGGGCATAGTTCAATTGGTCGAGACATGAGCAGTATATCTGACTGCATGATAAACACGACCTGCCCGGATGTAGGTTAGGTTTGGTTATGGCGGTGACGACCGGCTCGCAGAGCCGGGCAGTCCACTTGAGCCTAAAGAGGTTTCTTGTGATGCCGCATAGGCTGAGATCCCCATCGGTTGCAGGTTCTCATGGACAAATGACCAATCCTAGGTAAGAAAGCACCAACCCGATCCTTGGATGAATCGGGTTATCTGCATCCGGAGATGTCCCGCTTAGCTCCGGAAGAGCCATAGATACGAAGTGGCCGAGGTATTTCAATCTTCGTCTGCTTAGGGCTGGGCAGTGGCATGCCAAGTAACTCCCTCCCCGGCAGAAGAGGGGAGATTGTACCCTGCCGGGCCAGCTCATCTACAGCGCAATTGTCTCGATATCCATATGTCCACCCAGATGAGGTGTAGGTCGTACTGCTCCGCCATCTCGTGAAAAGATCTGCGACAGGCGTTGATCGTCTTCGAGCTTGAAGCCATGGCTTCAAGTGATTTCAGGGCGGGTTGACTATCCAAGAATATGCAAATTGGTTCTCCGCCCCCGGATGGGGGAAGTTAATCCAGGGCTTCTTTGTTGGCATAAACTTCTGCCTAAAAGACGCTGCAGTGGTCGGGTAGCCTAAAAGAGACGGTTAGTCCCAGGTGCTCAGAGTAAATACCTCCTCCCACCCGGCCATCTAATTTAGAGCCATCCGTGTAAATGTACAGGGACCTCGGCGGTCCAGGTGGTCCCAGGTTCCATTCCGTTCTATCCGGAATGTGAACTTGGAAGGGTGTAATTGGATGGTCGGAAGGGACACAGTAGTCAGTGTTCCCCTCAATACTCAGTGAAGTGCAGTCGAGATTCGTGCGCCAAAGCTCGACTTTCTGCACAGGCCCGCGCCGTTCAGCCTTAGTGCCGAGAGTGGCGCCGTCATCTCGCCCATTATTTCAATTGGGGGAATGTAAAGGAGAACCTCCAAGGCGTCCCCCGGAGTCGTGCGCAGGCAGCCTGATATGCCGATCTCAGCCATGCGTTGAATCTTTCTTAGTTTGCCAAGGCATGTGATCCACTTGAGGGCTGACCACCACATTGCCGCTCTGTAGAAAAGTATCGGGCGGATAATAGCCGTGTACAGTCAACGGACTATTTTTGGGATCATTCCCCATTTTAACCCGATAGCCTTACGGCAGGTATAGAGTGCGATTGTGGCCTTTTTGGCCCTTTCGTCCGTGTTAAGGGACCAATCGAGTTTCCTGTCTAAGATAAGGTCTAGGTAGTTGGCCTGATTTTTAAGGGGCAGAGGTCCCCCGCAGAGCTTAGGGGAACCTTTTTGGGGAGTTTTTATTTCCTCGTAAAAAGGACCAGTTCAGTCTTCGCTGGGTTCTCTCCCAGTCCGCATCTGACAGTCCAATCCGCCAAAAACCGAAGGCTGTTGATCATTCTGTCACACAGGGTTTGCGGGAATTTTCTCGTGAACGCTAAATCAAAATCATCCGCGGCCACGACCCGACAGCCGCCCTCCTCTATGACCTGTAGCAGTTCGTTGACCGCCACATTCCATAAAAGAGAAGAGAGTACTCCGCCCTGGGGTGTGCCTCTGTTGACTTCTCTGGATATGGTTGACCCCCCCAGTGTTGCCTCCACCGTTCTGCTTCGCAAGATCCGGTCCATGAGACCTACTGTGTGTTGATCAATCCCCAGCATAGTCAGTGCCGTTGTGATTGAGCATGGAAGAATGTTGTTGAAAGCGCCCTCTATATCCAAGAAGGTGACGAGTGTGAACTCCTTGTCGTGCTGCGATTTTTTAATTAATGAGGTTAGCGAATGGAGTGCTGTCTCTGTTGATCTGCCTCTTCTATACGCATGTTGGCATTCTGATAAGGATAATTGGGGAATACTGATTCTTAGGTGCAGACTAATGAGTCTCTCTGGACACTAGTCCGAGTTGGTTGGGGCTGGAGTGGGTTTAAGGATCTTACTCACCTGGTATCTATATTTCGCCCAGTCAGTTCTCCGGGGGTTCCGGAAAGTAACTGGGTTGAACCTATCGAAGCCTAGCGTGAATTGGATGTATCTGTGGTAAGAGAAAGAGTGCTTCTCCAGCACCCTCCACGACTTCAGGGTATCCCTAAGGGATTCAGAAAGAAGGGTGATATCTAGTACCTCCCTGCGGTTGTTACTAATAAAGGTGGGTTTGTTACCCGAATTTCCCGCCAGTAGGTTAGATAAAAGGATCAAATCCAAAGGAGGCTCACCCCTGTCATTGGTGTCAGTGATCCCCCACTGATGGTGGTGCGCGTTTGCATCGCACCCAATAATTAGACCCAGACCCAGTCTTTTGCTGTCCTCGGTGACTTGCATCAGGGTTTCTGGGATGGGGTCCTGGTCGTGTCCCAGGTAGGCTGAGCAGATCCGGAGGGATCCGGTTGGTCCCTCCAAACATGCGGTTACGAAGTCATCGTTACTGTAATTGGGTAGCAAGAATAGAGTTAGTTATTTCCTAGTGTAGTATGTTCACATAACGAATGCAAACTGTACTCAGTGTTATGTATAAATAGAAATATATTAATGCACTTATTCAACAAGTCAAAGACCCTAGCAATGGGCCTGCTAAGTGCTGTCACTACGTGAACATAATACCTCCTCCCTACCTCTGCGGCTCTTCGCCGTCGCTTACTTATATGCATATATAGATACATAAGTACTGACCGCTCTGCTGCCGGCTTCGCTGTCGGCGCAGCTGCGACTTCTTTGGTAAGAATTAAATATGCAAAAGAATATAAATTCAATTAATAAAGATCGTTTGGAGCGACACAAGTTGCTCCGACAAAATAAATAAAAATCGCTTTTTATTTAAAACATTTCACTAGGGAGTATGCAGGCTCGCGATTTGATTGATTGATTGATTTTATTGAACTTCCTAACGCTACAAGTTTAGAACTTATGAATTAGAGCGCTAGTCACAATGGATTACAATATATCTGTCATACTACAACTACAACAAATTTGGTGCATAAACTTTACTCAATCTGACAATTTTAATTTCTTATTAATTATTTATATTCCTATGCATTTAATTTAACCTAATCCTAAGTCGCTTTAATTTTATTTAATTTATGGGTCTGTTTTTATTTGTGAGAGTACCTTTTCTTTAAACAACGTAGCATTGATTATGTTTTTAATATTATTCGGAAGCTTTTTACATAATCGTATAGCATTTATAAAAAATTGTCTTCGGAAGTCAGTGATCTGGGTCTTATGCATATTAGATTGTTTATTCGTCTAGAAGCAGTAAATGTTAATTTTTTAAATAAATAGTTTGGTTCTTTTTTATAAATTATTTTGTTAATAAATGTTAATATTCTTATCTTTATCCAACCATTAAGTTCTACGTCAAAAATTTTATAGGCATAACCAGACACATGTTCCGTGCATTGCAGATTGAATATATATCTTGCAATGCTATTAAAAGCTATCTTTAGTTTATTATGGCTGATCAAGTCGCAATTTGAAAAAACTTCTAGTCCATAAAACAGAGAAGGAAGTGAACATGTTTTTGCTATTACAGCTGCGTACAGCCTATAGTCGGCTGTCCTTAGCCCTAGGATTATGTCGCCACAGATCCAGGGCTCCTGAATGAGGACAGCGTCGACCACCTTCCGCCAGGTGCACTATTGGGCAGCGGAAGCTGCTTTTCTGTGGTGGAGGTTTATTTGGAGGAACGTCAGAGACATTCTGCGTATTAGCCTCCACCACAGTGATATCGGCGGCCGAGGTCGGCTCTCCCCGGCTCAGCCCGGCTCCAGCCCGTCCTCCTCCTCGGACATCCCGACTTCTCGAAGGCTCCTCGCCAGTTCACTTTCCTCGGAGACGTAGCCCTCCAGAATGTCCTCCTTGTCGGACAGTCCTGTCGCCTCCTCGTTCCGAGGTCCCTCCAAGTCAGGGACATCCACTTTTAGGCCCGGCTTGGCGTTAGCCTTATAAACGCGCACGGCCACGCTATCGAAGCCGTACCGGAGACCTCGACTGTCCCCTCGTTAAGAGCTGGCGCCTCGGACCAACAGCCTCTTCTACCTTAACAACTCACCAGTCAGAGGAGGGAAGGTCGGGGTTACTTAGCTGCAGCAGCTTGAGAATCTTCTCCGGTACCTCCGGTTTATGGGACAGCCACGCCCTGGCTCTTGGCTTGCTGGGGATCTTGTCCCAGTCGACTGTCGCGAGCTTCGCACCTGGGTACACTTCGCCCAATCCTGCGATCGCCCACTTGTACAAAGTGACGGAGTCCGTTTCTTCGTACGCAATCACCTTCACGCCACCTTGGTGCCATCCAGCATTCTCACACCGGGCAGTGCACCACCCGACTCTAACAGCTCCTCCACGAACCTGTTGTTCGCCAGCGATTCAGCGCTACTGGTCCCTCAGGATATGTCCGTCCCTGGAGCCCTCGTCCTCCACTTCAATCAGGATCTTACCTTTGGTCACCTTTATTTTAAATTACCGTCGAATGCACTAGCTGTTGGGTACCAGGGGTGCATAGTCATATCGCCGCGTAATAATTGAATAAGTGAGAAATTGCGAAGTTTTTTTTAACTATTGAACGGATTTTGATGGCAGACCTACGAAAATGCTTAAAATAACAACGACGTTAATGGGGCATGCATAATTAAGCAATTGTTAAAATTGTCAATAAGACTTGTTTTCTGGCGGGGTATGCATGGATAGGACGCGTGAGTCATTCTTATCGATGTGAACCAGTGTTTATTATGGAGTCGAAAAAGA